>WSYH01000255.1:179224-252511 GCA_036426205.1 Ascaphus truei
ACCTTTAGTGTGAATGTGCCTATTGCTGGGGAGTGTGGCCTGATCCCTGTGGCTCCCCTGTTCACACAGTACAGCATTATGATTCTAAAATAATGGACACTTCCAGTCAGCAATCTATTGAAATAATGCATCATATTTGAGGATTCGTGTGGGGTGTCCAAGCAGACCATTTTAAATCCCCCTTTGCATTGTTTTTTATTATGTGTACCTATATAAATGTTGTGATATCTTTGGTATACCGTGTGGTCCCCTTGGGATCTTTTCTTTTGGTATGTGTAGCCCCTATAACAGCAGGGCTATACCTATCTTCCTTCTACTGTGGTAAGTCCTGTTAAGGGCCGGCACCAGTAATCATCATGGGTTTTTCCCCCTTCCTAGCCCGGTCCTGATGGTAGATGCAGGCCCCTGACTCTGCTGCAGGCACGAGAAGAGGGGAGGGCTCTGTGAATCATAGGGGTGGATCCAGGGCAGGAAGGGAGCAGAGTATCCTCAGGAACACCAGAAAAAAAACAAAACTCATCATGGTGTAGTAGAAAAATAAATGTATGTCAATGTGTGTGAAACTTGGCTCTTTAGGTAACCTACTTACAAAATGAAGAATATAAAATGCAGGTTTGTATTTATGATGGATCTTTGGACACCTCAGGTTGGGCGCAGCAAACAACAGCATACATCAATAGGGATGGTGTCAGGCGGGATGATGTTTTTCACCTGGCAGCAGCTCCCAATCAGTCATATATGCATCATACAAAAGATAAGGGAAACAATAGTGCTTTACCAAAATAACACAAAGTTTTATCGTGAAGACGAGCAGGAAATGTACTCACACTATATTTTAAATGAGAACATTCACATCCTGGTTTCTTAGGCAATAGGGTATCGGATCGGCAGATGGAAGATCCCTCACTTCAATCCGCTTCTTGTCCTCCACGAGGGTGCCCCCTCGTCGGTGCCTGGTGCGGATGGATGGCGTCTGTCGTCACTTCCTGGCTGGCGGTGCGACTTCCGGTGGGCGCGAGTGAGTAGAGCGGAGAGTAGGGGGGACGCTGGTCCGAAGCTATGCCCCGTGGATACAGCAGAAAGACAGCTCACAAACGGTGAATACAGCTGGGCTCTGCTAACTGACTGCACCTTTCTTAGCTCAACGCGTTTCACTGCATACCGCAGCTTCCTCAGGAGCAATGTCATGTCCCCTACGGGTGTTATTTAAAGCCTATTCAATTAGGCAATTGGTAAGTAATCATATATAAGTGCACACAGGATAATTAACATCATTACACAAGAGTCCCAAACTGGGTACATAATCTCTGTGATCCAAAAAAAGACGCATAAAATACTTTAATAAATTTTTAATAAAAAGAACATAAAACAAGGATATACGTAAATAAAAATAATAAATACTAAAAGATGGGTGGTCATTAGATCGAGATGCTTGATGGAGGGTAGAGAGAGAGAGAAAGAGACATATTAGTTAATCATAAACTAATATGGCTAACTTAAATAAAACATATAAAAAGTTAAAAATAGAAATCCAAACTGGAAATGTATAAGACTGGACATGACTTAAAAAAGGGATGGAATAGGGGAATGTAGTTGTAAAGTGACTAGAGGAGGGTGCAATCTCAAAATCAACATTAAGACCATGTGGTGTCAGGGTATTAAGTTTATGCACCCAGTACATCTCTTTTGCTTAAATTAAATTTCTATCTCGTCCTCTCCAATGTTGTGCCACATGTTCTATTGCGGTGAATTTTAACCCTTTGTGTATTGGAGTTATGAAAGAGGGAGAATGTTTGGAACATATGTGAACTGCACATGCGCCCTTATATTACTTAGATGCTCCAAAATACAGGTATCTATAGCTCTTGATGTTTTTCCAACGTATTGGAGCCTGCATGGGCATTCCAGGAGGTAGATTAATATTAGAGTTACAGTTCATGTAGGTTTTATTTTGTAATCCTATTTTTATATTGCACCTAAACCCTTTTGTCTGCTGTTTGTATTTACAGGCTTTGCAAGAGCCACAGCCGTGGAACCCTTCCAATTTCGGAGCCATCCATTTCTATTTGTCTCTAATTTTTTTAATATTACTGGGAGCTATTATACCTTTAGATTTGGCCTTTTAAAAATCACTCTCGGCGTTCTGGGAGTTCTTCTTTAAAATCGGATCGTTTAATAAAACATGCCAGTGTTTTGTATTATTTTCTTATATTATTTGACTCTTATTAAAAGAAGTTAAAAATGCTGTATCAAAATTCTTATTATTATTTGGAGATATTTCTTTATCTTTAGGTACTAATAGGTCATTTCTATTCAGACCATTTGCTTTTTCTAATGCCATATCTAGGAGTTCTGTTCTATATTGTTTTTCTACAAAGCGTTCTTTCAGTATATTGCATTGATCATTAAATACATATTGTCTGTGCAATTTTCCGCATTCGTCTGAATTGGTGTTGGGACATTGTCCATCCATACATCGGTGAAGAGCTTGTACGGAGATATCAATTATTGCTGTCAACTTCCTTAAAGAAAGACCTAGTTTTGAGAAATCATTCTCTATATAAATATTCAGATCCAAATAATTGAGGGAACTACTACTTGTCACAGAGGTGAATGTTAAATATACGTGTTCACGTTAATACCGGACAAGAAGAGCAAACCTCTCTGGCCGCCACGCCAATAAAAACAACATCATCGATGTAGCGCCGCCATAGGACAAGGTCCGCCCCGAAACGCCACCCAGGCCAACCATATGCTGTTCCTCCCAGATCCCATACAAGAGATTCGCGTAACTGGGAGCAAACCTCGTAACCCATGGCGGCTTGCCACATCTCTGATGTAACAACTGTTCTCAAACCAAAAGTATTTTGTCCAAGTATAAAACAGATACCATCTATATAAATGAATCTGTGTTCTTTCATATCTGGATCTTGGTTTCAGAAAGAAATTAACAGCTTCACATCTAAGCTTTTCTCTCATCGTGTTGATAGAGATGCAACGTCATACAGTTGCCATGTGTAATCGTTATTCCAAGTAAAATTCTCTAATAGACTTAACACATCAGTGTGTCCTTCAGATGATGATTAAGGGATTTGAATGACTCTGTAAAAAAGTGTCGATATATGCCGATAGGTTTGATGTGAGTGAGTTATTCCGGAGGACATTGGTCTCCCCGGGGTTGTTTCATGCATTTGGGGACTTTAGGTAATATAAAAAGATCGGTAGTTGGGGACATTCGTTAAATAGGAAGTTTATATTCCTTCTCATTCAATGCCTAATTCCCTGCCATGATCTAGGAGAACTCTCAGATCATCCGTAAGATTTTTGTAGGGTTGTTTGGTTAGAATGTCATATGTTTTGTCTGCCTAAAAGGCGGGTGGGCTTCTTTTAGGTAGTCATCTCTTGTTTTGGATGACTACCCCCCCTCCCTTGTCTGCCTGTTTTATAACTATATTGTGTTATTTGTTATTTCCTCTAAGGCAGACCTTTCTTCTTGTCATATTATTTTCTTATCTTGATGTGTTACTCTTTGAGGCTCCTCAACCAGTCCTTGACATAAGGTTCTAAAAACATCTCAAGTGGTTTCCTTACAATAGGTAGGGTTTAAATGAAGATTTATTCTTAAGTGTTGTTGTTTGAATGTTTCACACTTCTTTCTACACCATAGGCTTAATGTTAGACATCTTGACTCCACATTTTCGCTTAAAAGAACGTTTGACTGTTAATTTTCTAATTATATTTGCGTCACACAATAGGTCGAAGTTGTAGGTCACAAGTGGGCGCAAAAGACAGTCCTTGGAGATAACACCTAGTTGTGAGGTAGGTATAAATCTACCAATATGAGATAAAGATATTTTTATCTTACAGGGTTGGCAGTTCCAATTTTTTCTTTCTTCCCCGCTTCCTCTCTGATTCTTTCCCCTTTGGCGTGTGGCTCCCCCTCTTCGTTCCCAGGAGGGGAGTGAATGCGTTTTTTTGGCTCCAAATACTGAATCTAGAAGGTCACTGTTCCACAAACTCCAATGGGTGAGCGTGATTACTAGCTTTCGCATACTTGGCAGAATCATATCTCTCTCTTTCTCTTTTCTATCCTCTCTGTCTTTCTTTTCTAATTCTCTCTCTCTCCGTTAAGTTCTTATCTTTTTGGTATTCTCTCTCTTTCTTTCTCTTTCTTTTCCCTTTCTTTTTGTTCTGGTTCCTGTTTAGCTCTTTCTCTCTAGAGAGTTTTTTTTTCCCTCTGTAATCCTTTTCTCTATGTTGCTTCTCTTTCTCTAAATTCTCTTCTCTTTGTTCTCTCTCTTTTCCTGTGTGTTCTCTTTCTTTACACTCTCTCTCTCTCTTCTTAGTTCTCTTCTTTCACTATGTCTCTCTCCCTGCGTCCTCCCTCCTAACGCTTGTTCTCTCTCTCTAAAGGATATCTCTACATAAATTTCTCTCTTTTGATGGCTTCTTTTCCTTGGGATACTCTTTCATACTGAAATTTGTGTCTCGGTAAAAAAATCATTTCAGGACCATAATACAAAGGTTAGAGTCATAATTATCTCTCTAGTATTTTAGGTAGAGAAATGACGCTTGTCAGGAATTGGTTAATACGTGTGTTTCTCTAAAGTGGGTATGAGTTTCCCCTGACTGTTCTCCTCTGGTCTACTTGTGTTGATAATTTTCTTTCTTCCAATCCTCTTCCCCCTCAAGGTAATCTTCTTCATTCTTGAAATTATTAGTTTTACTAGTAATAAGAATCTTGTTCAAGTCTATCAATTCTTTTAATCCGGTCGGTCTTTAGTTTTAAATCAATTGTATCTTCCATATGGGCCAACCTCTCCTCTATTATAGTCACCCTCCTAATCATTTTTTAATATGTTTTTTATCTTGGTTTATCAAAGATGTCATAAGGTTTTAAGAGGAGCAGTTGTCTATGGTTCATACCATTTATTCACAAAATCTGTCGTCCCAAATTGGCAAGAGGTTTTTTGAGAATCTCAGGCCTCTCGGGAACGTTTGCAGTCCATATACCTGTTTAGAAAATTTGAGGTCATCCAACTTATAGTGTCTTTAATAAGTAACCTCTCTAGTTTAATATTCTTTCCACAAAAATCATCTTTCACTAGTGTGTGTGTTTTATATAGTATATGTGAATAATAAGTGTCTATTTTGCCTTTTAGCAAATATTTCGGTTGATAAACAACTTCCATAATACCAAAATAGTAATTAATAACAGTTGTTATAATATAAAACAATAGTGTACAGCAGCCACCAATAAAGTTGCAGAGAAACAAGTGAAACCCAGTGACTTGGAAAGGCGCTAACAACTATAAAAGTGCTCAAAAAATAAAATTGTGAACTGGAGTAATCTCTCAACCCTGTCAGGAATATGCACTATTCCCTTACACACAGATTTAGGATCCAGGGCAGGAAGGGAGCAGTATCCTCGAGAACAACCAGAAAAATACAAACTCATACATGGTGGTGTATGGAAAAAAACTGTTATGTCAATGTGTGATAAACTTGGCTCTTTGGTCCCAGTAGACGGGACCATGATCATTAGCTGCAGAAGCTGCGGTTATGCAGGAAACGCGTTGAGGCTAAGAAAGTTTGCAGTCATTAGCAGAGCCCAGCTTGTTATTCACCGTTTTGGGAGCTGTCTTTTCTGTATCCACGGAGTGCATAGCTCGGACCCAGCGTCCCCTCCCTACTCTCGCTCTTATCTCGCGACCCGAGAAGTCGTCCCGTCCAGGGCCAGGAAGTGGAGACACAGTACCCATCACTCCGGAATACCGACGAGGGGGGCACACCTCGTGAGCGACAGAGGAAGCGGAGTGGAGTGAGGGATTTCTCCTCTGCCGATCGATACCCACTTGCCTAAAGAAACTCAGATGTTGAATGTCTCATATTAAATATACGTGGAGTCATTCTCCTCGCTCGTCTTCACGTATAAAACTTTGTGTTTATTTGGAAAGCACTATGTGTTCCCTTATCTTTGTCTGATGCATATGACTGATTGGGATCGCTGCCAGATTGAAAACATTCATCGCCTGACACCATCCCCTATGTTGACCGTTTTCTATGCTGTTGTTTGCTTGCCTATTGCTGGGGTGTGCCTATCCCTGTGGCTTCTCCGTTCCTAAACCTTCCGTGTGGCTTGCCTATTGCTGGGGTGTGCCTATCCCTGTGGCTCCCCTGTTCACACAGTACAGCATTATGATTCTAAAATACTGGACACTTCCAGTCAGCAATCTATTGAAATAATGCATCATATTTGAGGATTCGTGTGGGGTGTCCAAGCAGACATTTTAAATCCCCCTTTGCACTTGTTTTTATTATGTGTACCTATATAAAATGTTGTGATATCTTTGGTATACCCGTGTGGTCCCCTTGGGATTCTTTTTCTTTTTGTATGTGTAGCCCCCTGTAAACAGCACGGGCTATACCTATCTTCCTTCTACTGTGGTAAGTCCTGTTAAGGGCAGGCACCAGTAATCATCATGGGTTTTCCCCCTTCCTAGCCCTGTCCTGAGTGGTAGATGCAGGCCCCTGACTCTGCTGCAGGCACGAGACAGAGGGGAGGCTCTGCTGACATCATTAGGGGTGGATCCAGGGCAGGAAGGGAGCAGTATCCTCAGGAACACCCAGAAAAAAAATAAATGTAGTCCATGTGTGAAAACTTGCTCTGTAGGGTAAACCTACTTACAAAATGTAAAAATAGCAGGTTTGTATTTATGATGGATCTTTGGACACCTCAGGTTTGGGCCGCAGCAAACAACAGCATACATCAATAGGGATGGTGTCAGGCGGGATGATGTTTTCACTCTGGCAGCAGCTCCCAATCAGTCATATGCAATCATACAAAGATAAGGGAAACAATAGTGCTTTACCAAATAACACAAAGTTTTATCGTGAAGACGAGCAGGAAATGTACTCACACTATATTAAATGAGCACATTCACATCATGGTTTCTTTAGGCAATAGGGTATCGGATCGGCAGAGGAGAAGATCCCTCACTTCACTCCGCTTCCTTGTCCTCCACGAGGGTGCCCCCTCGTCCGGTGCCGGATGGATGGCGTCTGTCGTCACTTCCTGGCCTGGCGGTGACGACTTCCGGTGGGCGCGAGTAGAGCGGAGAGTAGGGGGGACGCTGGTCCGAAGCTATGCCTCCGTGGATACAGCAGAAAGACAGCTCCCAAACGGTGAATACAGCTGGGCTCTGCTAACTGACTGCAACTTTCTTAGCTCAACGCGTTTCACTGCATACCGCAGCTTCCTCAGGAGCAATGATCATGTCCCCTACTGGGCCATAAAGAGATTCGCGTAACTGGGAGCAAACCTCGTACCCATGGCGGTGCCACATCTCTGAATGTAAAAACTGTTCTCAAACCAAAATATGATTTAAGGGATTTGACATGACTCTGTAAAAAAGTGTCGATATATGCAGATAGGTTTGATGTGAGTGAGTTAATTCCGGAGACAATTGGTCTCCCGGGAGGTTGTTTCATGCATTTGTGGACTTTAGGTAATATATAAAAGATCGGTAGTTGGGGACATTCGTTAAATAGGAATTTATATTCCTTCTCATTCAATATGCCTAATTCCCTGCCATGATCTAGGAGAACTCTCAGATCATCCGTAAAGATTTTTGTAGGGTTGTTTGGTAGAATGTCATATGTCTTTTTGTCTCCTAAAAGGCGGTGGGCTTCTTTTAGGTAGTCATCTCTGTTTTGGATGACTACCCCCCCTCCCTTGTCTGCCTGTTTTATAACTATATTTGTGTTATTTGTTATTTCCTCTAAGGCAGACCTTTCTTCTTTGTTCATATTATTTCTAATCTTAGATTTGTTACTCTTTGAGAGCTCCTCAAAGTCCTTGACAATAAGGTTATAAAAGACATCTAAGTGGTTTCCCTTACAATAGGTAGGGTTAAATGAAGATTTATTCTTAAGTGTTGTATGTTTGAATGTTTCACTTTCTTTCTCAACCATAGGCTTAATGTTAGACATTCTTGACTCCACATTTTTGCTTAAAAAGAAACGTTTGACTGTTAATTTTCTAATATATTTATTTGCGTCCACAAATAGTTCGAAGTTGTTAGGTCCACAAGTGGGCGCAAAAGACAGTCCCTTGGAGATAACACTTAGTTGTGAGGTAGTTAAATCTACACTACTGAGATTAAAGATATTTTTATTCTTTACAGGGTTGGCAGTTCTCACTTTTTTCTTTCTTCCCCCCCGCTTTCCTCTCTGATTCTTTCCCCTTTGGCGTAGTGGCTCCCCTCTTCTGTCTCCAGGAGGGGAGTGAATGAGTTTTTTGTCTCCCAAATACTGATATCTAGAAGGTCACTGTTCCCCACAACTCCAATGGGTGAGCGTGATCTACTAGCTTTCGCATACTTGGCAGAATCATATCTCTCTCTTTCTCTTTTTCTATCCTCTCTGTCTTTTCTTAATTCTCTCTCTCTCTTAAGTTCTCTATCTTTTTGGTATTCTCTCTCTTTTCTTTCTCTTTCTTTTCCCCTTTCTTTTTGTTCTCGGTTCCTTTTTAGCTCTTTCTCTCTAGAGAGTTCTTTTTCCCTCTGTAATTCCTTTTCTCTATGTTGTTCTCTTTCTCTAAATTCTCTTTCCCTTCTTTGTTCTCTCTCTTTTTCTCTGTGTTGTTCTCTTTCTTTACACTCTCTCTCTCTTCTTAGTTCTCTCTCTTTCACTATGTCTCTCTCCCTGCGTCTCTCCCTCTCTAACGCTTGTTCTCTCTCTCTAAAGGATATTCTCTCATTAAAATATTCTCTCTCTTTGTATGGCTCTTTTTCCTTGGGATCTCTTTCATGACTGAAATTTTGTCTCGGTAAAAAATCATTTCTAGGACCATAATACAAAGGTTTAGAGTCATAATTATCTCTCCTAGGTATTTTAGGTATGAAATGACGCTTGTCAGGATATTGTTTAATACTGTGTTTCTCTAAAGTGGTATGAGTTTCCCTGACTTGTCTATCCTCTGGTCTACTTTGTGTTTGATAATTTTTCTTTTTCTTCCAATCCCTCTGTTCCCCTCTAAGGTAATCTTCTTCATCTCTTTGAAATTTATTAGTTTTACTAGTAATAAGATCTTGTTCAAGTCTATCAATTTTCTTTTTTAATTCCCGGTCTTTAGTTTTAAATTCAATGGTATCTTCCATATGGGCCAACCTCTCCTCTATTATAGTCACCTCCTCATCAATTTTCTTAATATGTTTTTTATCTTGGTTTATCAAAGATGTCATAAGGTTAAAGGAGCAGTTGTCTATGGTCTCATACCATTTATTCACAAAATCCTCGTCGTCCAAATTGGAAGAGGGTTTTTTTGAGAATCTCAGGCCTCTCGGGATACGTTTGCAGTCCATATACCTGTTTAGAAATTTGAGGTCTATCCATCTTCTAGTGTCTTTAATAAGTAACCTCTCTAGTTTAATAAATTCTTCATCCAAAAAATCATCTTTCACTAGTGTGTGTGTTATATTAGTATCTGTGAATAATAAGTGTCTATTTTGCCTTTTAGCAAATATATTCGGTGAAACAACTTCCATAATACCAAAATAGATAATAATAACAGTGTATAATATAAAACAATAGTGTACAGCAGCCACCAAATAAAGTGCAGAGAAACAATGTGAAACCCAGTGACTTGGAAAGGCGCTTAACAACTATAAAAGTGCTCAAAAAATAAAAGTTTGTGAAACTGACGAATTCTCTCAACCTTCCAGGGAATATGCACTGATTCCCTTACAACAGTTTAGGATCCAGGGCAGGAAGGGAGCAGTATCCTCAGGAACACCCAGAAAAAAATACAAAACTCATCATGGTGTAGTATGAAAAATAAATGTATGTCAATGTGTGAAACTTGGCTCTTTGTAGTATGAAAAATAAATGTATGTCAATGTGTGAAACTTGGCTCTTGTCCCAGTAGGGGACATGATCATTGCTCCTGAGGAAGCTGCGGTATGCAATATGGTAATAAGTATAAAGTTTAAATACTTCAAAAATAATAATAATTACTTGGTTATTTAGTTAAACCCTTTGGCCACAGCGTTATAAGCCTGCATACCAAGTCAAGGTAAACCAAAATGAATGCAGATCCTAACACTAAACTGTGAACCCTTCCTTTACCTCTGTATGAGGGGAAGTAACCACAGTGAGTCCTGTCCATTCAGCAAAATGCTAGAACCTCCCAAGTTAAAAAGGTGTGAGCTCTTGGGGGAGGTGCCACCTACCGCCATACAACTATTACCAGTCAGAAATTGATTAACACACACATTCCCAGCTAGCTCAAACTCCTACACCCACCACATCATGAATATATATTTATGTCAAAAAAGAGTGCTACTGAGCGTGGCAAATATATACAACAAAAGACAGGGGGTGCCCAATGCTACATCCAATTGACAAGGCATGCAAAAGCACATTGTACAAAATGTGTTTGTGGGTAAAATAATGGTCAGAGCAAGGTTAAAAGATGACACATTGATCAAGGGGGTTTGTCGCGTTTTTAAATCTTAAGACAATCAACACATTATGTCATTTACATCGGTTTACGGAGGGGACTATCCCACTTTTGAATTTAAGAATACAGATAGACCAGACAGGATCACTGATGACTGAAACATTTGGAAAATATGTAGCCACAAATACAGTCTTGCGCTATAATAGCTTTCATCTGATGTGGGATGGAATACCTTTTGGCCAATTTGTTCGTCAACAATGCAATTGCTCAGATGTTTGCACGTTCCAGGAGAAAGCAAGACAACATAGGTCCATTCACAGTGGGTATGATGCCAAATTATTGTAAAAACTATTCACCATTTGGAGACGATATTAAGCCAATAATTTATAACAATTGGTGCATCTTGCAGAATTACCTATTTCGCTCTACTATTTGTGACAAACAACCTAGAATCATCTTTAGACGGTGTCCAAATATTGGCCAATGGGTAACTAGTGGGTTCGAAAGCAAACAAAGGTCTGTGACATCCTCACAAGGGTGAAGAAATTGAAATGGTAGTGGGCCCGGACATATCACAAGAAGCCGGACAAAGATGGTACTCGACGGGATTCCAAGGAAAATGAAAAGACCAGGATGACCACCAGAAGTAAGATGGGAGGATGAAACCACAAACGCAGTACCTGGAAGATCATTGGGGAGGCCTTCATCCAGCAGTGGATCAACAAGGACTGAAGATATCGATGATAATATATATATATATCTATATATTTCTGAAAGCGTCCTATGTGTCCGTGTCTGTATGTGTCTCCCTGTGTCCCTCCCTGTGTCCCTAGCAGGGGATAGCCATGTTTCTGTAAGAACGATGGCTTCGGGTTTATGCATAAGGCACCATGCAACTGTTGCCAGTCAGAAATTGATTAACACACACATTCCCAGCTAGCTCAAACTCCTACACCCACCACATCATGAATATATATTTATGTCAAAAAGAGTGCTACTGAGAGTGGCAAATGTATACAACAAAGGATGCCCAATGCTACATCGAATTGACAAAACATATATGGCAATAAATAAAAAGTTTAAATACTTCAATAATAATAATTACTTAGTTATTTAGATAAACTCTTTGGCCAAAGCATCATAAGCCTGCATACCACGTCAAGGTAAACCTCTCTTATTTAACTTGGGAGGTCTTTTCACTTTGCTGCAAGAACAGGATCTTCTATGGTTCTTTCCCCTTATGCAGAGGTAAAAGGAAGGCTTCACAGTGTAGTGTAGGACCTGCATTCATTTTGGTTTACCTTGATGTGACCCTTTTCTGTGCACAAGCATATGTTTTAAAACACACAGTTTAATAAAATATACCTTACACTTCTATGCTGCTAAAATGTCTAAGTCTTTTGGGGGGATGAGGGTTAGAATAAGAACTTGTACTTTTTAGTCCCATTAACCATATGTCTCTCACTCTGCAAAGCCTGACTTTAGAATTTAACCACACCCCACAGTCTTATATATAACTGGAGCACACCCTGAATCCCCATTACTGGGTTCAGGGTGATCTGGGCATCCCCATTAAGCTAGGGACATCTTGACGGTTTCAGGGACACCTCACATCCCTATGCCCCTTTTACCTTTCTGGATTGTGCTGAAGTAGGGAACTTAGTGGTGAGTCATGCCTTATACAGCTTCTGGGTTACCTGGGCATTGAATGGGTATCCCCCTTAACCTAGGGACATATTTACTGTGTCAGGGACACCTCACATTCCTATGCCCCTTTAAACTTTCTGGTCTGTGCTGAAGCAGGGAAATTGGCGTAACTTTTTTCAAGGGAGGATTTTGACCAGAGGTATGTGCCTATATGTCCCCAAAACCCCCCTTGAAACTCAGAGCCTGGGAATCTCCACAACATTGGGCATCCACAACATCATCCTGTCTCCCTCCCGGCCTGTGTCTTTCCCTCCCTGTCGCCCTCCTTGTCTCTCTGGCTCCAGTCAGCCTGGGGATGGCATAGATGCCCAAATATGGATAGGTTAGAATATGGATATGCCCATATTGGGACTCTACGCATCATCCAGGCTGTCTGGAGCTAGAGAGACAGCTGGGGAGACACGGAGCTAGAGAGACCGCTGGGGAGACACGGAGGGAGGGAGACACGGAGGAAGAAACAGAGGGGGGGAGACATGGAGGGAGGAAGACATGGATCGAGGGAGACAAGAGTGTGGGAGACACAGAGGGAGACATGGGCAGGGAGGGAGACACGGGCAGGGAGGGAGACACGGGCAGGGAGGGAGCCAAGGGCAGGGAGGGAGACATGGGCAGGGAGGGAGACACGGGCAGGGAGGGAGACACAGGCAGGGAGGGAGACACTGGCAGGGAGGGAGACACGGGCAGGGAGGGAGACACGGGCAGGGAGGGAGACACAGGCAGGGAGGGAGACACAGGCAGGGAGGGAGACACAAAGGAGAGACACAGAGGGAGGGAGACAAGGAGTGAGGCAGACGGAGGGAAAGAGACATGGAGGGAAACATTTGCCACGCTCAGTAGCACTCTTTTTGACATAAATATATATTCATGATGTGGTGGGTGTAGGAGTTTGAGCTAGCTGGGAATGTGTGTGTTAATCAATTTCTGACTGGTAACAGTTGTATGGAGGTAGGTGGCACCTCCCCCCAGAGCTCACTCCTCACCTTTTTAACTTGGGAGGCCTTTTCACTTTGCTGCTAGAACAGGATCAACTATGGTTCTTTCCCCTCATACAGAGGTAAAAGGTAGGGTTCACAGTGTAGTGTAGGACCTGCATTAATTTTGGTTTACCTTGATGTGGTATGCAGGCTTATGACGCTTTGGTCAAAGGGTTTAACTAAATAACCAAGTAATTATTATTGAAGTATTTAAACTTTATACTTATTACCATATATGTTTTGTCAATTGGATGTAGTATTGGACACCCCTGTCTTTTGTTGTATACATTTGCCATGCTCAGTAGCACTCTTTTTGACATAAATATATATTCATGATGTGGTGGGTGTAGGAGTTTGAGCTAGCTGGGAATGTGTGTTTGAATGTGAATAATATGAATATAATCCAGCCAAGGACCTGTCATGAATAAGCACCAGAGGGAATGTGTAAAACACATTCAACACAGAGCTCTGTTGCTGACCACTGACAAGGAAGGAGTAACTCATATTCACATAACTGTACTAATGTCAATGCACTCATTTAAGCCCTTTGGACCCAGTGTATCCAATACATAGATCCAATAGGTTTCCATAAAGCTACATTTCTTACATCTATACCTACTTAGCAGGGAAGATGTAATGGCTTCAATGCCCATGACTGATAGAGAAATAGGATCCCTATTGTATTTTTCAGAGTAACGTCTTGATAGACTGTGTGTTTGTAGACCATGCAGTATGTTACGGCGGTGTTCTAGATAGCGCGTACTTAATGTGTGCGCTGTCCACCTAACATATTGAATGCTGCATGGACACATTATTAAATACACAACATGTGTAGCTAAACAGTCTATATGCCCTTGAAGTGGATACGATAATCCATTTGAATATGAAGTAACTCTATCCAGTTTTTTAAGGTGTTTACAGGTAAGACATCTCACCCTTCCCCATGAGAAATTCACATTCACAGAAGGTCCATTTACTATATTCCTTTTGGTTATAGTTTTTAATTAACTTGGTGCTATCCAAGTCTTGATGTTCCTAGCTTTTTGAAAAACAACTGGAATCCTTGATGGCAATTTTGATCCAATAATCAGGTCATTTAGCATAATTCCCCAATGTTTATTGAGGATGTTTTTTTTTTCAACTTTCAATTTTTATTTGTGGAAAGTAAAGATACAGAGACTCACCTCCCATTGGCGTACATTACAATCACAGTCCACTTTAAAAAATTTTTTTTAACATTGTTTAACAACATCATCAATATTCTAGTCCTAAACAGGGAAACAAAACAAGACATACAAGACTCACAAGACTGGGGGGGGGGGAAAAATGGGGGGGGGGGGGGAGCAGAGGATGGTAAGATCCGACGTGGTAGTGGAGGAGGGTCGCTTTGGGTCTGACTGCTTACGGTTCCTCTAACGAGCTTTTTTTGTTTGATGTACATGTGAGCAGGCGCTGACTAGAGTTGTCCTATGTCCCTGTCTAGTCCGTCTCATCCAAGGAGAGCGCATTTATTGTTATTAGTGCAAAATTGAGGCAGCGTTCACCCCCGTTATGTTAGTTTGCTCAAGCCATGGGGTCCATATTTTTAAAAATTTAGTGCCAGAGTCGTTAACCCAACTTGTTAACTGTTCCATCTGGCATACGTGCCAAATTCTGTTCCTAATTTTGGGGATAATTGGAATCTCGTTCTGCTTCCACAGTGCTGCTATCTCGCATCGAGTGGCTGTCGCAAAATGCATGACTAATTTGTGTGTCGTTCTAGACATAGCCCGGGGCCGTCTGCCCAGTAAGAACAGCCACGGGTCCAGGGGGATCTCTAAGTCAAGCATCCCTTGCAGCCAGGCTCGAATTCTTTCCCAAACCGGGACCACTCTTGGACAAGACCACAGCATGTGTGTTAGGTCAGCTAATTCCCCGCACTGTTTAGGGCAGAGCGGCGAATATCCTCTGACAAATTTAGACAATTTAGCCGGGGTGTGGTACCACCGCATAAGGACCTTATATGCGTTCTCCTTTAATGTGACACATATTGAACTTTTCGCTGCAGATTGCAATATGTATTTCCAGTCATCGTCCTCTAAGGTCTCCCCTAACTCTGTCTCCCACTGTCGCATGTATCGTAGGCGGGGGGGGTCCTTACCAGCCGGACAGACTACCTCCCTATACATCCGAGATGTCAGTCCCCGTGTGTCCGTTGGTCTGGAGCACAGCTGTTCAAAATTGGTTCGTGCAGTACGAACAGGAAATTTGTTATAGAATGCCCTGACCTGGAGGAATCTAAATAATTCTGAATTTGGGAAATTTGATGCTTCTTTGAACCAATCGAACGTTTTGATAGATCCCTTACCCCCCAGGTCTTTTAATCGGTTATATCCCGCCTGCGTCCACTTTACAAATTTATCGAACGACAGACCCGGAGCAAAGTTCGGGTTACCCCATAGGGGGGTCATTAATGTGTGGGGGGTGGTTAAGTTAGCTTTAAATTTAGCTGTCTCCCAGACCGCTAAGGAGTTCGCTACTGCGCAGAGCGGCGTTCCGATGTCGCGTATGCATCGTTTTGGAAGCCAGATCAAGTTATGGAGTGCAACTGGCGCACAGCATTCTCCCTCCAATTCTGTCCACCTTCTTTTTGTGGGGTCTGCATGCCACAGAATGATTTGGGTCAATTGTGCCGCTTTATAATACGCCATCAAGCAAGGTACCGATAGTCCTCCTTTTGTCACTGGTTTTGTCAGTAGACTTCTTGCGATTCGTGGGCGTTTTTTATTCCAAATGAATTGTATGATGTGAGTTTGAAGGGCATGGATCTCTGATTTAATTATCGGTATTGGTAGGGTTTGAAACAGATATAATAGCTTGGGCAACAGGTTCATCTTTACGCTGTTGATCCTGCCAAACCAAGATATCCCGTAACCCTCCCACACCCTGAGATCCTCCTTTAACTTCTTCATCATCTTGGGGAAATTTGCCTTATACAAGGTATTGTAATCCCTGGTGATATATACCCCTAAATATTTGATTGCGGAGGCTTGCCATTGGAAATTAAAGTTAAGTTCTAGTAATTTTTCGGTTGGTTTTGGCAGGTTGATATTGAGCGCCTCTGACTTGGCCTGGTTAATTTTAAACCCGGAGACCATGCTAAAGGTGCCCAGGATCTCAAAGACGTTGGGCAGAGTTGTCAGAGGTTTAGAGATAGTAAGGATCACATCGTCTGTATATAGTGCAGTTTTATGATGCTGTCCCTCCGTTTGAATTCCTGTTATATTTGGGCATAACCTAATATGGGCTGCGAGGGGTTCGATACAAAGAGCAAAAAGTAGCGGGGATAACGGGCAACCCTGACGGGTCCCACTTCTTATATCAAATAATTCCGACGGGAAGCCCTGATGCCTTACACGCGCTGTGGGACCTGAGTAAAGGGCCATTATCGCCTCCAAAATACGATTCCCGAATCCAAACACCCCAAGCGTCTGCCGTAGGTAAGACCAGTCGATCCGATCGAATGCCTTCTCGGCATCCAGGCTCAACACCATAGACGGTATGTTTTTCTTTTTCGCCAGATCTATCAAGTCTATTATCCGTCTGGTGTTATCTGCTGCCTGTCTGCCTGGAATAAAGCCTACTTGATCCGGATGAATCAGGCCCGGAAGGACTCTGCCCACCCTGTTTGCTATTAATTTGGAGAAGATTTTTATATCTGAATTAATCAGGGAGATTGGCCAGTAGCTCTTAAAGTCTGCCGGGTCCTTACCGGGTTTGTGGATCACTGAGATAGACGCCTGGAGCATCTGGGCCGGGAAGGGATCTCCCTCCAGAATCCCGTTAAATAACTTCAGAAGATGGGGAGCTAGTATTTTACTGAACTTTTTATAGTATAAATTGGAGTAGCCGTCGGGGCCTGGGGCCTTGGCTGGTTTAAGGGACTTAATTACCTCTGTTATCTCTTCTAGGGTGAAATCACCCTGTAGAACCTCTCTCTCCACCCTGCCCAGGGTCGGGAGCTGTGCCTCTGATAGGAACTTCTGCAGTGTAACCGCGGTTTTTGGATTGTGGGAGACCTTATCTCCGTCATATAGTGTAGCATAGTATTTTCGGAATGCTTCCACTATCTGTCTCGGATCGGAGGTAAGGTCACCCTGTTGTGTTCTGATTTTCTCTATCCTAAAATTTGGGAGCTTGTTTCGGAGCTTGTTGGCTAGTAAGGTATCTGGCTTGTTGGCTTTTTCATAGAATCTGCGTTTGGACCAAGTCAACTCCTTCTCGGCTTGGGAGGATAACACCAAATTGAGGGCCGCTTTAGTATCTATTAATTCTTGCCACGTGTTCTGGTTTTTGTCCGCGGAATGCTGTGCAGCGAGGCGTGTCAGTTTCGTCTGCAACTCTTTTATTTTAGTCTCTTTCTCCCGCTTCCGCTTACCCGCTATATTCATAAGGAAACCCCTGAGAGTAGCCTTATGGGCTTCCCAAAGCGTGGCCTGCGACTGTACACTTCCTATATTTTCGCTAAAGAATTCTTTTATCCGGTCTCGTATCGCTTTTTCTGTAGCAGGGGCCTTGAGAAGAAGCTCGTTGAGCTTCCAGTTTGCTCCGGGTCTGTCGAGCCCTACTATCGTGCACCTCAGCTCAATAGGCGCGTGGTCAGACCATGAGATCTCATGTATCTCTGTATGGCCTACCACTGGAACCACTCTACTTGACACTAGGAAGTAGTCTATTCGGCTGTATCTGTTGTGGGGGTTTGAGTAGAACGTGTACTCTCGAGTCATTGGGTGTTGTTCCCTCCATACGTCTGTCAGCTGACAGTCCTGGAGGCCATTGCGTATGGTTAGTAAGTCCTGTTTTTGGGCTGTGTTAGTTTGCGTGCATCTGTCTAAGTCAGGGTTTAATGTGCGATTTAGGTCGCCCGCCAGAAAGATTGATCCTTTAGCGATTTTGTGTAGTTTAGTAAACAGGTGTTCGAAAAAAACAGGGTTTGGTTCACAGGGTGCGTACACTGACACTAATGTAACCGTTTGATTTTGTAGTGTGCCCGTCAAGATTAGAAATCGACCCTGCGGGTCAGCATATTGTTTGTCAATGGTCAGGGCAATCCTATTATGCAAGACTATGGCCACGCCTCTCTTCTTGACATCTGCAGATGCTAAATAGATTGTTCTGTAGCTCTTATCTAAGAATTTAGGGTGGTTTTGGCGGGAGAAGTGTGTCTCTTGCAGAAAAATTATATCCGCTTTTCTACGGTTATATTCCCTGAAGGCGATTCTTCGTTTAGTGGGACTATTGAACCCCTTTACATTATGTGAGATCATAGTAATTTCGCTACTCATCTGTGCGGAATCTCGGGGACCATCTTCGTAGCGGCTGTGGCGATTTGTGTGTTACAGTTGCGCTGCTTAACCCTCTGTTGCTGCATCTGGGCTCGTTGTGCCAGCTTTTCTTGCTGTCGTCTGACTGCACCCAGCTCCTCTTTCCGATCTAGAGGGTCTGTAACCTGCTGCCGGAAGGGGGTAGACACAAGTGGGGGGGGGGAGGGTAACATGTAGACAAACAAAAAAAAAGAAGAAACAATTTTTAGGTCACTGGTCACATGACCTTGGTACCAACACCTTGGTCCTGTGAACCTAGCCCCTGGGCACTCGGCTGGGGGGGCCCAATGCACTCCCAATTGGTATCCCTCCTCTACCCCTGCCGCCCGCCCCTCCCAAGGGACTTTGCCGGGAACCTTGGTTAGTGTCCCATACGGTCCCGGCATGGAGAGCATGCGGTGATCAGGGCCGGCCCGAACTCCACCGCTCCCCCCCGCTCCGACAATATGTATTATATAACAACGGAAAACTTCAAACTTTCAACGATAACTATATGCTGTACTGACTTCTTGCTCTTTCCCCTGTACTCGTATGCACAGAGTGTGTTGCCTCCATCCCTGCCTAGGGCCTTTGTTAACTGACCCTCCTATTCTACTTAGATATAGGCACTGTGCATTGCCTTGGGGCTGTGTCCTCCTATGCCTCTTATCCCTCTCCGTGTATCCTTACATGGGGGGGGGCGGCCTATGATGCCGGGATCCTGGTATCTAGACTTCCCTAGAGTGTAAGGGGGGGTGGACATCCTCTTTCCTTTATTTTTCTGTATCCTTATTTAATTATGTATTTACCCCTCCTATTTATATCTTCTTTTTTAATCCTTCAAGGGATGCACTATTTTCCAATCTCTCTAATGGCCATACGAATATAAAATGTAGCCTAATATTCCTATATGTGTCTCAACTCTCTTCTCCTGTAACCTCCTGGTCCCCTCTGCACCTTCTGGTTTTCTCACTTAGTTCGACACCCTCTTATGCCCACACCTCCTATATGTTATCCTCTTCTATTCCGTTTTATAAATGCCTCTCCATTTTGTCACCTTTTCACTCTCTTCTTTATCTCGTTCCCTCACTCAACTTGCCTTTCCCTTCTATGATCACCACCCCTTTTCAAACCTCCTTGTTGCTTTCGCCTTCAGCTAATCTCCCTTACTCCCCCTCTCAGCATCTAGTGCTTCTTCCTCTGCTCTCCGCTTCTATTCACTTTCTATATTCGTGCTCTCCGTTTACTCTGCGTTTTAGACCCGCCTATTCTTTCCTACTATTTAACTCATCTTCCTGTCTTGTTTCTCTTTCTCGTCTAGTTTCTCCCTATCTTCTCCTAGGGCCCTTATAGAGCTGTCCTCTAACTCTGTCCCTCCTTCCCCTCCTTCTTCTTAGTGCGGGGTGTCCCTTCTTCCCCCCTCTTCCCTCCCCCCTCTCTCTTCTTAGTGCGGGGTGTCTCTCCTTCTACCCCCTTCCCTCCCTCCTCCCCTCCCCCCTCCCCTCTCTCCTCCCCCCTCCCCCCTCCCCTCTCTCCTCCCCCTTCCCCTCTCTCCTCCCTCCCCCCTCCCCTCAAACCCCCGAAATTCATGTCCTCTTTTGTGTCTTATAGAAGGTGGCCGGTATTTGGGACTCTCTCCTCAGCTCTCTGTAGCGTGGGTGCCGCTTGCGGTGAGCGCTCGATCGCTGTCCTCTGTATAGGGGATCCGCCGCCCCCTCTGGCTGCCTTCACCGTCTCGCGGATGGATATCACGGCAACGTCCGCCTCCTCCAATATGGCCGCTGTTAGGCCCGCCCCTTCCGCTGACGTCGTTCCTCTGGAAGCCATTTTGGATTAGGATGTACCTCGGGGGAGACGTGTCTGCCGATGCTGCCGCCCCTTTCTCCGATGAGCCTTTCCCGCCTGGTGAGTTCTTCCCACCCTTGTCTCTTCCGTATTCTGCGGGTCACGGTGGAGACCCCTCCAGCTCCATCTTGGCCACCATGCGGGGAACACGAGGTGGGTACAATGATTTTATTGATTCGGCCTCCATTTCGTCTGTTGTAGGGCTGTTGGTCAAGCGGATGCTTGCTTTGGGGGTATCCAATGCAGGGGTTTTTTAATAGAGTCCTGTATTAGGTCAGTACTGTGTGGCAACTTAACTGAAAACTTTAACTGAGCACCTGTCGGGTGCCGATGCAATCCCGCCTAGGGATATTGAACTTTTAGTCCCGGGCTGACTCCTCTCTGGCTGCTCGCCCCACCGTGGACCACGAGGGGCCCGGGGCGGGCTCTTCAGACTCCTCCTGCACAACACTGGACCCCGCATTCAGACCCAGTTTCTTTAGGAACCCTGGTCCTTCAGCTGTTTTTAAGTGTATCGGGCGGCCATTACGCAGGACCATTAACCCAAAGGGAAAGGTCCAGCGATAGCGGACCGCCCGATCCCTCAGGACCCTAGTGACGGGCCAGAGGTCCCTCCGACGGGCCAAAGTGACAGGGGACAGGTCCTGGAACACCACGATTTTCGTCCCCTCAAAGTCCATAGAGGGGGTGTTTCGGGAACACTTTAGCACTTCTTCTCTTGTGCGGTAGTAGTGCAGGCGTACTATTATGTCTCTGGGGGGGTCAGTCGGTTGGGGTTTGGATCTGAGCGCTCTGTGGCAACGATCTATGTGTAGCAGCTCTGCAGGGGATTCAGGACATATGTGCTGCAGCCATCTTTGTACAAAATGTTCACAATCTCCTATAGATTCCGGGATCCCCCGGAGACGCACGTTATTCCGGCGATCTCTATTTTCGGCGTCCTCCTGCCGGTCCCTGAGCTCATTGATCTGCGCCTGTAATTCCCCAGTTTTCTTTGTG
The DNA here is from genome assembly GCA_036426205.1 of Ascaphus truei. Taxonomy (NCBI): domain Eukaryota; kingdom Metazoa; phylum Chordata; class Amphibia; order Anura; family Ascaphidae; genus Ascaphus; species Ascaphus truei. Next base: position 200,554 of record WSYH01000255.1, read on the forward strand.
TTTTTTTGGGTTGCTGTGATGTTTTCGTCCACCCGCACCTCCATCTCCTGCACGCGGGACCCCAGTCCCCCTACCTCCCTGGCCAGTGCACGGATCTCCGCCTGCAGGACCCCCTTCAGGTCGTTATACAGCCGCTCTATGTCACAGCGGCGGGCCGATAGGAGTCCCTGATCCCGCGGTTCGCCGTCCCCTTCTGATTCCGATCCCGGGTGGGAGATGGGGGCCATTGCTGCTGAGGCCCTGCGGGATCTTCCGTCCACAAAATACTCCGGCAAAACCTTTTTGCTGGGGGTCTTTGTTGTTTTTTTAGACATTGTAGTGTTCTTGGTCAGTTAAGAGCAAAAATCAGTTAGGTTTTTAGCGCTTTATTCCGTTTTCTCGTTGATTTTGTCAGAACGGGGCATGGAGCAACAGAGTCACACAGCCATGCAGTCTGACCTCGCGCATGCGCTCCCTATTGAGGATGGTTTTAATCTTGAATGCTACTAAATTGGGTAATGAATGGGGGTATTTTTGATTTCCCTTCCATTAACACTTTCCTGCCCATCATTTGCAATGTCTTGCTGTTTATTTTTTTTATTTCTCCAGAAGGGTTTTCCGGTCTATCTGTTTTGCCTGTTGAAATGTTCTCTCAATCAGTTTGATGTCATACCCCTTTGCTTTGAATCTCTCTGCCAGAATTTGTCCCTGAGCCAAGATGTCTGGGCAGTTATTGACGGACATAGAATGGTGACGCCATTACTGACTGAATATGCGGTACCACGGTACATGCACCTACGAACAGCTGCGAAGCTTATATACAAGTCAGTTGCAGATATTTGTGGTTCATTGCATTACTTTCAACTGTTGAAATTACTTTTGCATACAACTTGCAAGTTAACGTTAATCTCTCGTGTGCAAGATTGATTAAAAGACTTAATACTTTCTGCCATATTTATTACACCATTGTATAAAGCATTAGTGGGACCACACCTTGAAAATAGAGTACAGTTTTGGGCACCACTCCATAGAAAAGACTTTTTGGAACTAGAAAAAGTGCAGAGATTAATTAATAAAGGGAATGTAAAATTAGAGTTATGAGGAGCGGCTAGCTAATTTAGATGTATTTACACTAGAAAAGAGGCGTCTAAGAGGGGATATGATAACTATATACAAATATATGCAGGGTCAATACAAGGCGCTTTCAATAGAACTATTCATACCAAGGGCAGTTCAAAGGACACGGGGTCATCTCTTAAGGTTGGAGGAAAGGAGATTTCACCAGCAACAAAGAAAAGGGTGCTTTACAGTAAGGGCAGTTACAATGTGGAATTAATTACCCATGGAGACTGTGATGGCAGATAAAATAGATATCTTTAAAAAAAAAAGGTTGGACATCATTTTAGAAAGGAAAGGTATACAGGGATATACCAAATAAGTAAACATGGGAAGGATGTTGAACCAGAGAGAAATCTTATTGCCATTATTTGGAGTCCAGAAGGAATTTATTTTTCCCTTTATGAGACATCATTGGATGATGTTTCACTAGGGTTTTTTGTTTGCCTTCCTCTGGATCAAAATACTATAAATACAAATATAGGATAAGTATATATTCTCTATATTTAGTATACCGTTGGTTCAACTTGATGGACATATGTATTTTTTCAACCTCATCTACTATGTTACTATGGAACTATGTAACAACAAGCTTGTTACATGATGTACAGTAGGACAGCATACAACATAAAGAGCATAGAAGGTGTAAATTATGTATCAACCTAATATACCATTAACAATCAAGGTATGGGAACAAAGGGTAAGAGCTAGAAGTGTATCTCAAGCTCTGTCACCAAGAATTCCAGTAAAGATGAGTTTCTTGTGTTCTCTGATTCAACTGCCTATGCACTCAGCTCCACTGATACTGCTGCCATTTCTTCTAATTTACGAATAACAAAGATAGACATCTGTACACAGGGCCGCCGATGGCTTTCCCTGGGCCCAGGACTAGAGTTTCCACCTGGAACCCTCCCCCACCCTCCCCGTCGGCAGCCCTGTGAGTTCCCTTACTCTCACTTAGCCCCTTTCTCTTTCCCCTCTCTTCTCCCATCTCTCTCTCTCTACCCCCTCTATCCTCTATCTCTACCCCCTATCTCACTCTGCCCCCTCTCTCTCACACACCTACCCCTCTTTCACTTACCCCTCTCTCTCAACCATCCCTATCTCATCTATCCCTCTCTTTCTGTTACCCATCCCCCCCTCTCTCTCTCTCTCTCTCTCCCCTTCCCTTCTTAATTGCCCCTTCTCACTCATCCCCATTCACTCACAATGTGTAAAACTCTTTACTCTTTACATGCTGCTTGAAGAACAGAAAAAATCCAAAACAATGGAGTAAAGCCATAGTTATCTTCATCCACAAGAAAAGCGACAAAGAGACAAAGACCTCAAAAACTACAGACCAATCAGTCTACTTCCATTAACATTTCTGTGAAGATACTCACTCTCACTCACCCACTGCAGCAGCCCCAGGACATTGTCCAGACAAGAGAACAAGGGGATTTCGCAGGGGATACAACATAATTGACCCCACCCAAGTCGTACAAGAAGTGACTGCCTAAAATATCAGTCATACCGAGCCACTAATTGAGCCAGCTATGCTGAAGTAGGGATAACAAACACACAAATGCTTATCGCTCACCAACTATTCAATGTAGAGAGTAATGTAGCTCATGGTGCATAGGGTAAAATCAGTGGATACATAAATCCAGAGGGGGTTTTAGGCCCCCAGTGGAGCAAGAAACCCAGGGCTGCACTCACGAGAGAGAGTAGAAGGGAACACTCAATATGTCCCGGGCCAATAGCCCTAAGCTACGCAACGCAAAACAAAAAAGGTTTATTATATATATGTACAAGGGAAAGGAACATCCGGGGGTGTAGGGTAAATGGGTAAAGAGAAGTGCGTTAAAAACGTAGGGATATCCTGAAAACCTGGCCTGTTTGCTGCCCTCGAGGACTGGAGTTGTGCAGGCCTGGCTTAGAATGGTAACTCAGGTTATGGTGTCCATTCCTATTTTAGGTAACGTCACGTTATGTGCCCTGATTTAACAGTTTAGTGAACCCCTCACATGTTTACAAACTAATTCTAAAAAATTATTTCAAATACAAATGTGTGTCAGATTTTAATAAAAAAAGAAAAAGCATCAATCCCCCAGATATACCCACTGTCTTTGGCATCCAAACACTTCGATCCTAGGAAGGATTGCCCCTTTAAGTCTGACGACGCATGAAGAGGAGGGCACAACAGACTTATTACAGCAAATGTTATTTAGCCAAAGAAAACAAGCGTTTCGGCGGGATACAGCAGCCTCTATCAAGGTGAGGGCGAGGTGAGGGCGAGGTGAGGGGTTCCTTTGTCCGCTGCTCCCTTCTCTTCATCTATATTCATATTCTGGGATTATACGGCCTGTACAGCAAAGCCCCTTTGGAGAAGTGAGCACTGACCATTGCAGCTTGAGATAACTTATACAAGAAGTGCCTAGTGGAAACCTACTCCCCCTTCAAGTCTGAGCCCTTGCATAGCTTCATTTAAATGCTATATTCAACACTCACGTGACGCAATGGAAATGATTACATTAAAAATAACAGACACCTCAATACAAAGAATATTTTATTGTTGTTACAACTTCCAAAGCGAAGCTTAATAAAGTGTAGCCACAATACCTACAACATATAACTTGCTCAAAATAAGTACACAACATAAGAATTATAATGAAAGAATAGGTCGCTATAAACAACTTGTACTGTTTAGCAATTACAATTAGCGCAGCTCAACACTGAATAGAAACCAAATTATGTTCGTATTATTGACACAAAATAAATGTATCCAGTATTCTTATAACTTGGAGAACACCTCACGGTGAATATTGTTTGCCTACAATACTGTATCTTAAAAGGTTCCCGTACCTTATAACAAATACCGTAGGAAAAATGTAAATAAGAGTCTGCTTATTCGGTAGGACATACAGTAATGGAACATTTCTATGAGTTTTCAGTCTACACACTGCACATCACAAAAAACTCACATGTACTTAATAAACAACAATAAATAATGATTTGATATCAACTATCTCCTTTAATGTTTGGTCTATTACTTGTGCTAAACATTAGGAGCCCCACTAAACACTGATATAGGGCTTTCTTTTTGTGGGGGAATTTAGGGCATCTGAGGCCAGCACCTGTTTCTAAGATTCATCAAGAAACTGTCTTCTTTATTTAAATCTGATTTATTTAGTGTAGTTTAGAAATACATCATTTCTTCTTTCCTTAGGGTTCCGGCACCGCTGCGTTATATAGTGTTAAATATATGTATTTGACATCTGTGGATATAATACAAGAGATTAAAGTAAATGACCTTCAGGGTTTAAGTCGGCTGCAATGGTAATCTAAGGATTATTATGGTCAGCCTAATTATAATACAGCAAAGACAACATTACAGGACACAAGTATTACATGTGTTGTGTTAATGAAGATTAAGGACAACAAGCGTTTCAAATCAGCTCATCTGAAACAGTATATATTGCTAGAATCTGCAATGATCTTGTTGATACGGGTATAAAAAGTGCTGCATGGAACAGTCTCAAGAAAATGGTCTTGTGATGCCGTCTATCATGGCTTCTTTTCCTTTATTCGGTCCTTGACTTTCTGAGGTTCAAACTGAATCAAACGGAGGATCTCTTTGTTATCCGTGATTCCTTGAATAAATTCTCCTTCAGTGAGTTTATCTGTAGGAAACAGGCCAATGGTTTTTAACCAGTCTTTTTTATACTCCCTTTGAGTCCTCAGCATAGTTATATCGAAGCTGTCACCGAAATGTGTGCACAGCAATGCAGAAAGAAGCTCCAGCACACTTGGGGTTAACATTAAAGTATTTTTATTGCAGTGATTGAAGATCAGTGCAATCAAAACACTTTATTGTTAACCCCAAGTGTGCTGGAGCTTCTTTATGTATATACATGTATATATAAATATTTTTTGCTCTATATATGTGTGTGCTGTATATACAGAAAGAAGCTATAGCTACCTCCCTGAGGAAGGTCCAGTTCAGCGGACCGAAATGTTGGATATATGTGCAAGTTTCTTTAATACAGTTTATAGCTGCTTATACCTTCTGAGTGCTGTTGTCTCCTTACCTTTGCTGGTAACATTTTTGCTATGTATAATGCAGGATTATTACTTTAAGTGTTGGCTACTTTAAATATCTAGTGGTAATTATTGTAAGTAACATCCTAGATTAATTTACCATTGTCTTTCTTTCCAAAGAAATCCCATATTTTATTGGTTCTCTTCTCTGGAGTATTTTCATCCTCCGGCAGATGCTTCTGGTCACAAGCATTAATCATTTTGAATATTGCCTGGAAAATAGCGAAGATATATTACACTCTTAACTAGATAATAGAAAAATGCTGAAACATTGTTACAAGTGTGGTAGACATAAAATAACTACATTTGCTTCAAGATGCAGCAAGTGATAAGACCATCTAAATATTTGAGATCCACTGTATGTCTTAATTTAGAGTAATAAATGCATAACACACCAGAATAGCTGTTGGGATGGCCAGAAGGGACCCCTACGTGGTGAGAAAGTGGCATAAAGACTTTCATCTCTTTGCGCCCCAGACAGCTTTTCCCAATGTTTACTTGTACTGATGGAACCAGATTTATGTGTGATTGGCCACAACTAGTGATCACTTCAATACTGTATTTATTCGCGATTATTAATAGACAATATTCTTTACAGGTGAAAATGTCCAAGAGCCGCCAGCCCGAGGAAGATGCAGAGTGAAGAAGATTGTACATTTGGAAGAAGAGATAAGAAATTTGTATTATTGTGTTTTTATAAAGTAATTTCCTGTTATCTAATAAAAATATTTCATATTTTAAAATATTTTTTAGTCATCTGAAGTTTTTAGGGGAATAGGTGGTGGGTTACATTTAAATATCATGACATATCACATCATATTGCACGAAATTAACGGGAATAAGAGACGAGTTACATTGCATTTAGATTTTGAAGACACATTCGCACACAAGCGCCTACTATCATTTCTGCAGGGTATTGCAGCCAAAGCTAAACCTCCATTGTCCCGGCCATGCCACATTTGCGGGTCAGCTGATAAATTTGTGTGACGTTCGAAACGCGTTGGATGGGTCTCTTGTCACATTAAAGTGCCCTTTTAATCATTTTTTTGTTTTGGGTCCTTCCTGCTCCGTTTTTGCTGGTGCGCTTTTTGGTCTCCCTTTTCCTGTATTGCATATCTGTAGCTGCACAGCCTACCTACCACCAGGATGTGAGTATTGCTTATTTTCAGGGGAACCTGCCGATGAGACTGAGGGTGAGTGGGCTTGTACCCTCTACCACCTGTCTTCAGGAGGATAGTACCCATACTATTGCACATTAAGTACTATATTATTTTCATTAGTACCCTGGTTTAGTGGTTTGGCTTATTTTGTTCATTGTACCTGCATTCGAGCGCTTTAGCCATTTTCTATATCCCTGCTTCAGCACATGTGTCACAATCAGAGGCTCAGTCATAATGACTGCATATCCTGAAAACCTGACCTGTTGGTGGCCCTTGAGGACTGGAGTTAGCCTCCCCTATTACAGTATCACGAAGAAATAAGAAAAATGTAAACAAATCCTATTAAACTAATGTTAGGTTTTTCTTTTAGTTTATCAAGAACGAAAATGTTGCATTTTGGGGGAAAAAAATACTTTTCCCAACAATCTGAAAACAGCTTGAAATTACTTGGTATTTAATATTCTATTTTAAATAAAATGAGAATATTCCTGAATCAAGTAGACATTAAACCAAACTCAAATAGGAAAATGAGCATAAACATAAAACTTTATTACTTAATTAGTGTATTATTTACACTTTATAGCTTTCCTGTCTAATAAGACATGCTTGATTTACAATTGATGTCTTGAATTAATTAAAAGCAGCCCTCCTGAGAATTCTTAATACTCTATGTATAGAGGTTATGGGGGGAAAAAGATGAAAAAGATTTAGGGATATTTTGCCTTCATTAACCCTGCTGTAATCACTAGAATTTAATTTGTATACTTAATTAAACACATTCTATCATCACCGTACGTGCATAAATTATCATTTCGAAAATATTGTTTATAGATATGCAGCACAAACAGATATATATTCAATACAATTTCTGTAGCTAATATAAAATCAACAATGTGAATGTAAATCTTGGCCAGGATGTAACAAAATACAATTATAAAGGGTAGCTGATAAGATTTTAATAAAATTGTGATTGCTAAACCAATATGGATTAAAAATCATAAAAGGTCCAAAAACTTAGTGGAACTTATGGGACCCGTGTGGACGTCCTCAGGAAACTGTCAGCTCTCTTCGTGGACAACCACCTCCTTTGCACAAAACCTAAATAAAAAAGAGAAGAAAAAGCGCCCGCTCCTTGTGTAAAATCAGTGAGAAAATGTTTAATTAACTGGGCGAGATACAAATTCGCCCACACAAACGGGCGTGAGAATCAAGCATTGTATCAATCCTGCTGGATCCAACGTCTAGGATAGCAGGTTTTTAACCGGATTAACCGTTTTTGTTACCTGATCGCTCACAACGCTGTGAGGAGGTTGCAAGCAGATCCAGACTAGGAACTCCAAAGCAGAACTACTACCAAGCACCGCGAGTGTTGCCGGAGGACGCTATTCCGGGGAGACCGAGCCAGCAGAGTCACCGTGGGTAACACCGGCTATCCTAGACGTTGGATCCTGGGGAGCAGCATCCAGGAGCATAGAAAGGAGCATCAGCAGGACTCATACAATGCCTGACTTTCACAGCTGTTTGTGAGCGCGAATTTGTACCTCATCCAGTTAATTAAACATTTTATCACTGATTTTACACAAGGAGCGGGCGCTTTTTCTTCTTCTTTTATATATACAGATACAGCGGCCGTTATCCGAACATTTCACGCAGCCGGTTCCGTGGACTCTGCTGTATTCCACGCGGCATTCACTCGTTATTCTTCCGTGAACACTGCAGTGAATGCGCGCTGGCACTAGTAAAAACACTAGTAAACACGCGTCTTAGCGCGGGGAAGTTTGAAACATGAAGAACATGCAGCACGACCTGGGTGCGCCCAGGGATACAAATCGTGAAATGTTCGGATAACGGCCGCTGCATCTGTATATATACTAAAGTGATAATAGTGAGGGGATTACAAGTCGGTTTCCTTCTAACCGCGCAGCCACGGTACACTTGTAGCTGGCGCCTAGGAAATGTACAAAGTTCTGTTTCAAGTATGAAGAACTGTAATGCTGTCCTGCTAACCTACAGCGAATCTCATCTTTCCCAAGATTAATACGGCTTCTATAACTCTGAACTACAGTAGGTATTTCAAAGCGTGACCCCTTACAATGTACGCTGTATTTATTTCAGTGAGTGATGTAATAAGAAGCATACTATACCGTAATTATCTCAAGCACTTCAGGTTTGCTGATATGCCCATTGCCATCTACATCGTATAAGCAGAAAGCCCACTCCAGCTTCTGGTTTGCTTTCCCAGACGAGGTCATGTGAAGAGCAATGATGTATTCCTTAAAGTCCAATGTGCCATCGTTATTAGCATCAAAGCTTCTGAACACATGATGTGCGTACGCTTTCGGGTCAGCATCTGGGAAGAATTTTGCATAGATGCTCTCAAATTGTTTTTTGGAGATCCGCCCAGTGGGACACTCTTTTAGAAAGGATTGGTACCACGCACACAACTCATCCTGTGTATACTTGGTATTCAGCTGAAGTTCTTCCAAGATCTCCTTTGAAAGTGCTCCACTTTTGCTGTTCCCCATAGTTATAATGGTTTATCTATAAACTAAATGTATAAAACTCTTCTAACGTCCAACAGCACAAAACCCGAGACCGCAATGCCCCGGAGTTACTGCAGGCATTTAAATCCAGATCAGGCTTTTTTAGGATTACAAAGGTTTAGACGTCACCCAAAGACTGATATTCACTTTGTGATATTGCAGGACTCCAGCTTTCTAATTAGTTAATTAATATTATAACATGTTCATTTATTGGTATTGATCTTTGGGTTTTTATTTTCTTATTACAGTATATTGGGTACATTTGTTGTAGATTATTGGACCAACATAAGAATTCTTTGTGCAGTAGATGAAATCACATTACAAAGTGGATATAATAATATGGGAGGTCGCTTCTGTATGTGTGTGTACAATTGCAGCAGACTGGGAAGGAAGTATACAGTATATACCCCAAATATTTGTTCTGTACCTACAACAGTACACAGGAAGATGCGGCCTGTAAGATTGAATCAACTCTGTACACTATACTTTAATCTATAAAGAATTGTCAAGTTGTACCAATAAAACATACTACAATCTGGAGGTAGCATAGACTTTTCTAGGACTAGAACAGCTACCAGAACCTTGAATAAATATATTTAAACTTATAATATAGTCTGATTCAAATCAACCATTAAACACAAAATCTAGATTTGTTTCACTGTACATAGTCTAATATTCAAAATGACACGCTTGGACAACATTAAAACCTTGTATTAGTTGAATTGTTATTACATTTTGAAATGGAAAAATACAATTATTAAAGGAGGGGGCAACAAGTAATATAATAATACATAATACAAAAACATTTATTATCATTCCTAATCAGCAAGGGAAACATGGTTTGTTATTTGAGGTTGCAGCAGTGAAGAGATCTTTATTATAATTGTATTTAATTTAATATGTAAACGAATTGATGTCAGAGATAAAACTCGGAACACACACACAGCCATTAATCTTATTCAAGCTGAAACCATAGAATACAGAAATTAAATATCTTACCAGATACTAGATACTTACTGTATAATGTACTCAGTACAACTCAGTCTTACATACAGTATAGCAATTACAGTAGTTATAGCCAAGGTATAGACCTTGTATATAGTTTATATTAAAGGAATTGTAGGTGCATCATTATATATTCATTTTGCATAGAAAGTTATTCCATTGTAAGTACTGTAAGATGGTGTAATAAACCTTTTATTACCCGAAAGGCATTCTTGCTGCCCTCAAGAGCCCTCTACAACAAAGGAAAATCTAGGTGGCCCAGATACAATAGCTTGCCCCATTTAAGTTGTTATAAGCCCCACCTCAGTGCTTCATCACTAAGCACTGACCCTAAAAATACATCTCCCTGCGGGTTAAATCCACTTATGTATACATGCTTTGATGGCCTCATGAATGCCAGTGCTGGTGCCATAAACATGATCTATCTTATAAGATAAACGTGTTCCTCTGTTAACATTATGGCATCAACATGTCTGTAGTGTATGAATAAATAAAATATATATTTAATGCACACATTATTCTTTTTGATTGGAGATATATCTGCCAGTGTCATGTTACTATACCAGGTATTGTTATCTATACAGTATAACACAGCTACTTATTGAATAGTATTCAAGGAAACATAAGTAGCATAATTATACCGTTATTATGATCTGCAATCTGCTCAAATACTTCTCTTTAGGGGAACAATTAAAATCGTGTGTTGGGAACAGTGTCAGACGAGGATATTGAGGGACTATTGGGATAACGGATTATAATGCTCTCCCACCCTAGGCCTGATACTATCTGTGCTGAAGTTGCCCATATGGCCATTTTAGCCGAAATTCCACATTGAAGTCAGCCCCTAAAAAGTTATAATATTCAGGAAGTGATCAGGCAAGGATGTAGATTACATGTGCATACTGAGGCTCATACATGTGTTAATTCTTGCATACTGAGGCTCATACATATGTTCACACGTGCATACTGAGGCTCATATGTGTGTACATTCATGTATACAGGCATACCCCGGTTTAAGGACACTCACTTTAAGTACACTCGCGAGTAAGTACATCTCGCTCAATAGGCAAACGGCAGTTCACGCATGCGCCTGTCAGCATGTCCTGAACAGCAATACCAGCTCCCTACCTGTACCGAAGCTGTGCGCAAGCGGGGAGACTATAGAGCCTGTTACAAATGCGTTATTTAGATCAGTTATGCGCGTATATGATGATTGCAGTACAGTACATGCATCGATAAGTGGGAAAAAGGGAGTGCTTCACTTTAAGTACATTTTCGCTTTACATACATGCTCCGGTCCCATTGCGTACGTTAATGCGGGGTATGCCTGTACTGAGGTTCATACGTGTGTTAATTCTTGCATACTGAGGCTCATACATGTGTTAATTCTTGCATACTGAGGCTCATACATATGTTCACACGTGCATACTGAGGCTCATATGTGTGTACATTCATGTACTCTGAGGCTCATACGTGTGTACATTCATGTATACGGATGGTCATACATGCATTCACATGTGCATACTGAGGCTCATACATGCATTCACCGGTGCATACTGGAGGTCATACATGCTCACATGTGCATACTGGGGCTCATACATGCGTTCACACGTGCATACATGTGTACATAAATGTATACTGAGGGTTATACATGTGTAAATTCATGTATACTGAGGATCATACATACTGTATGTTCACACATGCATACTGAGGCTCATACATGCGTTCACACGTGCATACTGAGGCTCATACATGTATGTGCTCACTCATGCATACTGAGGCTCATACATGTGTTCATACATACATACTGAGGGTCATACGTGTTCATACATGCATATTGAGGCTCATACATGCGTTCACATGTGCATACTTAGGCTCATACATGTGTCCCCTTGTGCATACTGAAGCTCATTCATGCATTCACATGTGCATTGAGGCTCTTCTAAATTAAGGAAAAGCCCGGTCATTGCCCCATCGTCTGGCTGTATATATAGGGAAGTCCTGTATATTCATCCTAGCGTGGCTTATCTGGCCAAGTATGTATGTGTAAAGTTATTGTACCATTTATTATTGCTGCAGTGTTGGTGTTGATGTACAGTATAACTCTTTGTTCTGGATGCCCTGGGCATGCTAAACTGGTAATACACTTACTCAGCCTGCATGTCCAGGGATCCGGGGGCAGAGAGGTCCACGATGGTGGATAATGGAGGGTGGTTATGGGCAGTCCTCTGGTCTGGGGACAGTTGGTCTGATAAGCGGAGCCATTGTCTACCCAGACAGAGAGGTGCCTATCTCATCAAGGTAGCTAGCCGGCCTTGGGAACAGGATGAAGTAGGTGCTGTTCTCGTTGGCTGGTTCGTTACTCATGCCCTCCTTGCCTCTGCTTCTTTGTCATGCCCCCTGTCCTGATTGGCCAACGCATACGTGCCCTCGTCCTGTGATTGGCCCACCACCTAGCATCCATATGGTGATTGGCCGCTTCCCCGTTCTCCATGTTTGGCTATGGAGACAGGACAGCTATAAGAATTGCAGCGGATTTCAGTACCGTGTTGGTGGCTGACCCTGTCTAACAGATCGACTAAGCGAGGCTCTCCGGAGTTGTGTCGGAGTGGCCCGAAACCGTGGCTGTGCGCTCTGCTACAGCGGGAAATTCAAACTTGCTGCTTGAGGAATTGCAGCCAGCGATACCTACGGACTTTAAGATGATACAAGAGGGGAAGCTGCACCGGGAAAGGCATTTCGTTGGCGCCGGGCACCTAAACTGGCTAGGATTCTCCTTGTATGGGCCAGAGACTGTGATTATAGATAGCTCTATTGTGATTTTGTGTTGGGTCTCCTGGCTCTTGCCAGAATAAAAATATTTTTCTTTGACTTCGGTGTCCTGTCTGGTGCTTGATTCCGTAGGATAGTCCTGTTCTCCCTTGACACGTGTTACGGGACATTTAAAGATGGCGTCAGAGCGCGTGCAGCAAAATGTCAAGCAGCGTGCTCTGCAGTAACTTGTCCTGCCAGCGAGTTGGCCTGGCGGCATATATTGCTAGACATTGACTTATAGTAACTGACTCACAGACAGACTTTAATAGGAGATTTAGCCAATCCTTTGGGTTACCCAAGATTTCTGGAGCTGCCATATTATTCCAGTACACTTGGTCAGTCTTGACCTTATGGGGCCGCCTGATGCCAGGATTTATGTGGGATTTCTCCTGACACCGAATGAGCTAATCTGAGATAGAGAGGAAATGAATATCATGAATCAATTAGAGAAAATAACGTTGAGACTTGGTTTAGGCTGAGCTATAATGGGCAGTAAATCCAAAAACTTTCACAGGGTAAAAGTAAGAAAGATAAAGACATTGATTTTCATGCAAGCTGCAGCATTAAGGAGTTAGTGTAGAAAAGCCCTATTATTTATTTATAACATTGTCCTTTTAAAACAATATGCAAATGAGTAGATACCGCCAAAAAGCGCGTGTAACTGGTCTTGCTGAGTCATACTGTAGTGATTTCTGTATTGATAGCATCTGCATCAATTTGCGCTGGCGTCATAAGTATGAAACTTTTTCTTACAATTGGAGCACATCACTTAGAACCATGTAATGCTGCCCAACCTGCTGCGTTTACTGGATGCAGAGACAGGAAAACTGCATCAGTTACAAGTACGACTCTTAATACATTCCAGTATAATATTGCACTGACTGTCTCGTCCGCCAAATCCACCTATAACCACTCGCAAAAACGCGCATGGCGCCAAATACATTGTCACAGGGATCAAATGACGCCATTTGCCCCAGTTTGGAACACTTCAGACATATCCAACATGTTATGCAAATGACAGTAAAGTGGCAATGAAAGAGTGCACACCCAATCTTTCTATTGCAACCATACACATTCAGGGCTTACTAACATGACACATATTGTGTCAAACTAGCTGTGTTATCATTCAACTAGGGCCTTTCTTCCTTTACTTTAGTTTCATAATCTTTCATGTACTTTTTCAAATTTCCAGTTTGAGAATAGTTAGAATTGTGCAGATTACAGCAGTGATAGAATACCCAGGTGTATACTGTATGTAGTAACCGTCCGCTCCCCCTTCTCTTACCGTGCACCCCACAACTGGAATAATCCACCGGAGACTCTCACAGTCGCCAACAGTCTAAGTCATTTCAAAACTAAAGCTGTCTTTAATTAATTAATCTGGTCTGTAACTGTTACATATGCCTATAATATATATTATCTCTAACTGTGCATGCAATGTCTTGTATATAATGTATACCCTGCTCACTTATGTAACTATGTATTTGTAACCATGTATTATTTGTCATCATAACTCTGTGCCCAGGACAGACGTGAAAACGAGAGGTAACTCTCACTGTATTACTTCCTGGTAACACATTTTTATAAATAATAACAATGTACAGTATCTAAATGTGTACAAACATGCTCTAATCACTGCCGTGTCACAGCGCACAATGGTGAAGCTGCTGCTGCTAACAAGGATCTACATAGGGGACATGCAACTGGGCCCACAGGGCATTTCAATGTCACCGTCCTGGCCATTTTTGCATGAATTCCCTAAAGCGTCTGCCTGCCGCACTACACAGCGTGCGCAGATAGGCCCGTGGCAAGGAAGTACCGAACCTTTGCACCTGCTCAAAACAGAAAGGAAGCTAAAAAGTGACATACGGTACCCAATGTGCTAATTTCTATCACACTACAGTACCTAGAATCCTTGTCCACAGCGTGACACAGTATGGCGCAGTATGACACAGTATGGTGCAGTATGACGCAGTATGGCGCAGTATGACACAGTATGGTGAAGTATGACACAGTATGGCACAGTATGACACAGTATGTGATGAAGCTGGAATGGCGCCCGTGGAATCCAGATACACTCTTGATTATTTTTTTACTTTGCTGTACTTTGTAACTTTTAAACCACCTAATTCTATCTGAATATTGCATGTACATTCCTTCAATAGTATTTTATATATGTGCATTTCAATCCTTGTGAATGTACATTTATTCATCTGTAAAATTGTTATTGTCCCCAAAGGATTCTGTGGATTATTTATGAAATTAAATTTCAAGCTGTCGGCTCCTATTTCAATGTCTACTACAATTCATGATCTGCTTAAAGACTCTTTGATTTCAATAACATACAATTGGCACACTAAACCAATATGTAATAAAGCATATTGGGTGCTAGCCAAGCCTACATTTGGACAGGTACCCTACTCAACATAGGAACAAAGATTAGAGATTTATTCCATATTCATGCTATTCTTATTTTAATGAACACATTTTGTAATACTCATTACCTACATTAATAACCTTAATTATGACATCAGGCTGACATCCAGCTGGAGTTGGGACCAAATCTCAGTTTAAATTCCAATCACCTCATAGAAGATGTGTGACAGCACCTGCCTAAAGCTGGAAATACACAACTGCATGCAGAAAGGTGCTTTTAAAACTAATGAAAAAGCTCAGCTCACCTCTCGGAGTAGGACTGTCAAATCCATGAAGTAGCCCATATTATATATAATACACCGAAGCACAAACGGACTGCTACTCAGAAAAATAAAATAGAAATACAGTGCATGGACAAATGGTTTTTTTCTTTTAACATTGACATAAATACAGGCATACCCCGCATTAACGTACGCAATGGGACCGGAGCATGTATGTAAAGCGAAAATGTACTTAAAGTGAAGCACTACCTTTTTACACTTATTGATGCATGTACTGTACTGCAATCGTCATATACGTGCATAACTGATGTAAATAACACATTTGTAACAGGCTCTATAGTCTCCCCGCTTGCGCACAGCTTCGGTACAGGTAGGGAGCCGGTATTGCTGTTCAGGACGTGCTGACAGGCGCATGCGTGAACTGCCGTTTGCCTATTGGGCGACATGTACTTACTCGCGAGTGTACTTAAAGTGAGTGTCCTTAAAGCGGGGTATGCCTGTAATGTAGTTATTAAATATATACCCTTAAACACGATCTCCTCGTGGCAGTGTGCCTATGGAAAGCTATCTTATACTATATTAGTGAAAGCACTGTATGTTTGCCTGCCTGGATGTCCGGTGTCCCTAGCGGCAATCTCATTGGTCCCTTGGGCCGCCCGCCCCCGCACACCTCTCATTGGGCTCACACACTCACACCACCCCCTTGGCCCGCCACCCACACCTCTCATTGGGCTCACACACTCACACCACCCCCTTGGCCCGCCACCCACACCTCTCATTGGCCTGAGGATTAGGGTTAGGGTTAGTGACGGGCGGAGTGACGGGCCAAAGGTCCAAAAAAACACACACACACACACACTCTCTCTCTCTCTCTCTCTCTCTCTCTCTCTCTCTCTCTCTCTCTCTCTCTCTCTCTCTCTCTCTCTCTCTCTCTCTCTCACCCCCCTTCCCTTCTTAATTGCCCCTTCTCACTCATCCCCATTCACTCACAACCTTCTCTCTCTCACCCTCACTCCCTCCCTATCTCTCATCTCCCTCACCTACTCTCTCTATCATCCCCTCTCTCCCTCACCCCTTCTCTTTCTCTCCCTCATTCCTGTCTCTCTAACTCACCCCCCTTTATATCTTTCTCTCTAAGCCCCTCTTTCTACTTCCTCTCTCACACTCCCTGTCACCCTTACGGTCACCATGGACACCAACTTTATCAACACATTTATATTTCTGGGTACTCGATTGAACAGAACAAGTTGCAAAATAAATTGCGTTTATTTCCTTGATAGACAAACACACGACATCCACAGAATGCACTTAAAACAACACTTACTGGGATAAGGGAACAAAATAAATTGTCCTTTGCTTGCAAGCGCAAGAAATGCAGGCTTTATTTAAAGGTCCTGTGTCGCCAGATCGCAAGTTGCCTATCTTATATCTCAGCCACCTCAAAGAATTTCATTGAACTTTGTTAGAATTCGTTCCAGAGTCACCAGGGCTAACGAATTCCAAAGTTTGGGGCAAATCCTTGGTTACGTTGTTATTAACCCCTTCTCTCCAGGACTGGTTACCGCTGTGCTGGAACAAAGTCTTGCGTCTTTACATCATGGATCGAAAATCAAGAATCACACTGGGGATACCTCGGGGCCCGCAGTTATAGACTGGCCAAGGCTATCTTTAACAGGTGGAACCAATCCCCTTGTGGGAACAATTTAACCCACCAGTAGTCGTGTTGCCCACAGTTCATAAGACCAGGCAAAAAGGCTTTCCGTTGTGCAAAGCGCATGGGTCAGGTTGACACCCATGCCACTTAGCATACCTGGGATAAACCCATATCGTGGCACCGCTGAGTCTGATTTTTGACCCAGAGGTGTCTATGGCCGGGCATCTGTTATACCTCAGTAGTCCAGACCTGTATACATTATGGAAAGAAAGAAGTTCTGGTGCAACTGCGCATGACAAGAATCCAAGCTGCTTCCGGATGAATACGAAAACTTTATTTGCACATGACACACAAGGCTACACCACGATCTCCCCCTCAACGCGTTTCACGCTCTAGTACAGCGCTTCGTCAAAGACGAAGCGCTGTACTAGAGCGTGAAACGCGTTGAGGGGGAGATCGTGGTGTAGCCTTGTGTGTCATGTGCAAATAAAGTTTTCGTATTCATCCGGAAGCAGCTTGGATTCTTGTCATGCGCAGTTGCGCCGGAACTTCTTTCTTTCCATAATGTATCTTCACTGAAGGTTGCACGCGGGATCGCAGGAGCAGAGGAGAGCAAGACTGGAGTTTCAACTTAGGTAAGGGTTTTATTTCCCTCCTACTCCGTTCAGAGTAGTGGTCATAGACTGCACCCTCATTCCACATCCCCACATGACGACATTGACACCCTTGGTGCACATACCAACCACCGAAGCGCAAGACAGTTTTTTCCTTGTTCTGTATACATTATGGGTCTCTGAGTCTTTTCATTCCTGACATTCCTTTAGACTAAGAGGCTCTAAATCAGCGAGACCCCTTTGAAGCACAGGCATGAAAATACCCCCAGCTCATTCTCCCATATCACATCTGTATGTCCGAGGAATTCCTTCCCGGCTTACAGAATACATCCGAACTTACATTTAAAATCTGCAGCTTTTACACACTTTATTAAAACATCATGTTCCGTTTGTGTTACAACTGTAACTTTTATATGTATGTGCATGTGGTGTTTTACTGTACTTGCACCTCAAAAATCAGGTTTCTGGGTGCTTTCGTTCTCGAGTTAGCATTTCTAATTGAAATGCCGGCTTCGAGACCGCAAGTTCCCCCGGTCCTCATGGCAATTGACACAGTTCCCACGTCAATTGCCTTTCCGCCTTTCAAGTCACATTGTTAACGAGAGACGGATACATTGTATCGGTAAAGTACTTGAGAGTCTAACCGCAAGTAATGGATATCTATCTCATAGACAGCCCTTTAAACTTTCGCCACGCTTTTCCAATCAGCGCTAGCGTTGGGCGCTCCTACGCCATCATGTGTTGGTTAGAGGGTATAGCAAGCAATGCATTTTGTCCTTTAACACAGCAGGCAGGGAATGGCCTGCAAATGGGGAATAAAAACGTCTGGGACAGGGCAACCACAGTAATGCATAGCAAACCAGTTTAACCCCTTCACTCCCAATACGGGTCAGGATTAATCAGCCGGGTATAACCTTTATTTTAGGCCTGATTATCCAACCCCCTCCCTGCCACACTCACCCATTCACTTATTCATTCCCTCACTCATTGCTGTCTCTCTCCCTCACCCCTTTTCTCTCTCTCTCTCTTTCTCTCTCTCCCCTCTCTCCCTCACACTTGTCCTAGCTCTCCCCCCTGTCGGGGGCCCTGTCGGGGGCCCTGTCGGGGGCCCTGTCTATGCATCCTCGTGTTCCTGATAGCCACGGTACCACTTGAGGTTAGCTTTGAATATATTGATGATACTGTCAATACAGTACATTCATCTAAGCCCATAGGTAAAAAAAAAAAAAAAAAAAAAAGCATCCTAACACTTATTCAAAGTGCTGGAAACAGACACCAAATGCAAAAGAAGTAATGGCTGAATTAAAAGTCATGAGTTAAAAACAATTATTTCTAATCTTTAATAAATTGAATTGGCAAGTTTTGTCTGAAAACTACATGACATGCACATTTTTTATTAGAACCTTTTAATGGTAATGGATAGAAATGTTTAGGTAAAGACATATACATACGTAGGAAGACGTGTGAAAGGTGGACACATGCAAATAGTGTGTGACTGCACAAGTGTCGAGGTGAGTGAACTGATGTAGTTACTTCTGCCATTCACTCAACCATTGCCAAGTGCTGGTGGAAGAGCACAACTCAAATACTGTACGCAGGTTTTATTTAAAGTGTCAATATCCGCAGACAGTGACATGAAGCAACAGGTTACTGTAGGGTACGGTTTTATATGTGTTGGTGATGAAAGCCTGTCTTTAACACCAGGAATATTGGGGTGTACGGTAGTATTCCCTATATACTTTCAAAATCAAATGTGAATGACACTAAATGGGATGCAGCAGGACTGTACTAATTGTTTACAGTAAGTTCCTGTCTGTATTTATAGCTCACACTGTATTTCATATTTTCCCCAATTGCTTGTATATGATGAGAGTTCCTAAAATGTATGCTAATTGTGGTTTGGCTTGTTTATACTGATGAATTCCTCAGCACCCTTTATAGCTCCACCTTTTCTTGCAACAGTTTGAGATTGGGTCTGGCATGTTCCCCTTTTCAGAGTACATTACTGAACAAAACGTTACTGACGAGCATTATGATAGACTACACAGCACTACCAGATGGGATGCCCGCTGGACACGTTCCTGTTATCCCATGTAAATCCTTTCAAAGGAGACCACTACATTGACCTTACTTCCATAAGAGCTCATTGTTTGACTAACTATTAATGACAATCATTGTTGTTCAATTTATAATTTGAGGATTTCCAGTGCAACATACAATATGATTGATTCTGCCAGAGCTATGAGCGCACTGTCCCATTCTATTGATATTTTTGTCTCTGAGAGAAGGTCGGGTTGGAAGAACATCATTTGCCTTTCTCTTCTCTGCCTGGGACTTGGTCTGGCAACAGGTGTTAGCTTGTTCCTTGTTTTGCAGCTGTCCACGGTTTGCAGCAGTGAGGCTTCTTTGGCCATTGCGTGTTTGCTTGGGATCCTTTTATCCCTTATCCTATTTTTTTTCAAGTGTGTGCGTTGCATGAGCCTTCTGTTTCTTCTGTCTTGCGGAATGAGGGAAGGTAGAAATGCTCTGATTACAGCTGGAACTGGGATCATTGTGTTTTACAATGTCAAAAATATCTTCGGCAATTTCAAAGGCCTGGCAGACAGCATAACTTGCAACGTGGAAGCAAAGCGTTTCTCCCTTAGAATAATCCCATTTGACTTCTACCGACAAGCCATGTATTGGATTTACAACCAAAATAAATTTTTCCTCAATCCATATAAGGACATCATTTCAGTGTCTGACACTTTTCTTGTTGATGTTTTGATTTCCGATGACAGTCTAAAAACGATGCTAAATGAAACTAAGCAACACATTCAGATAGTGTCTGACAATATATCTTCACTGTTAGACATCGCTTCCTATGTGGGCCAAATGATTCTTCTTGTAGTAGGGGTTCTCATTGTTCTAGTTGGAACTGGACTCTTTCTAAGGAAATTCCTGGATACTGACAGCAAAAAGTTTGAGAACTTGTACATTACAAAGAGATTTATGGAGTATGATAACAGCAGAAGACAGCAACAGGTGGCGTGTGTCTTTCCTCTGAATAAGAATGAGAAAAGGGATTATATTAGAATTCCAAGCTTGCAAATCACAGGCAAAGAAAAGAAAAAGATGGTCCTGTTTTTTATTCCTGTGTTTGCTAATATCTCCATATGGAGCCTGGTCACAATTATCGATTTTGTGCTTCACCTGCTAATTTGCGCAGTAAGCAAACATCTTCAAGAACTACCCCCTATTGTCGTCCCAATTAATGTGTCTATCAATGTAAGTATATTTATATTAACTTTGTTTTACTATGCATATGTAAAAGCATTATACAGAGAATAACTTAAATTACAGTTTATGTAGGGTTGACACAATTAAATATTTATGCATGTAAAGCATGCACATTTGATGTTCCAAGTATTCACTATATACAGTATATAGCTATATATAACAGGTTTCCCTGTTTCTGTGATTTTGGATTCTACGCTGGTGCTCTGGATCTCATGCTGCAGTTTTACAGCTCTGGGGATCCCCTGCTTCCAAAGATACTTACCTTCGAAAAGGGTGCCGGTAGCCACTCTGCTCAGCTAGCAAGGTTCACGAATTGTATTGTGTGTCTTTATTTATATAGCACCATTAATGTACATAGCGCTTCACAGCAGTAATACATGTGCAGATGCACTTACCAGAACTCCCTCCTACTGTCTCTGTACGTTCTCCCTACCTACCAATTAGACTGTAAGCTCCTCGGGGCAGGGACTCCTCTTCCGAAATGTTACTTTTATGTCTAAAGCACTTATTCCCACGACCTGTTATTTATATTATCTGTTATTTATTTGATTACCCCATGTATAACTACTTGGAAGCGCTATGTACATTTATGGCGCTATATAAATAAAGACATACAATACAATAAAGGGGAGAAGTGCTTCAGACATAACAGTACCATTTTGGAAAAGGAGTCTCTGCTCCGAAGAGCTTACAATCTAATTTGTTGGTAGGATGAACGTACAGAGACAGTAGGAGGGCGTTCTGGAAAGTGCGTCTGCAAGGGGCCAAGGTTAATGTATGAGGTGTTAATTATCAGCCATGGAGCTTCTCAAGGGTGAAGTTTCAAAGCTCCCACACTCTGCTGCCCAATAGGAAGCTGTGACATCATTAGGTTCCACTTCCTATTGGCCCGAGAGCTTTAAACTTTGCCAAGATCCTGGCACCCTCTACGGAGGTCTGTATCTCGTGACGCAGGGGTCCCCCTGAGCTGAAATGAATGAAATTCAGCTCCAGAGACCCCACTGCTTCAAACCTATTACAGACCTATACAAACCTATACAAACCTATACAAACCTATAAACATACAGATGCAGCCACGAGTATTACAACTCTTGCCTTTTAAATTCTGGGGCAGTCTCACAGTAAATGCCTCAACATTTCTGTGAGATTCTTAATGGCCCATCGGATTAACACAGCAGGGGTCCCTGCAGTCCCATTCTGTTTGAATCCGATGGGCCATTATGAATCTCACAGAAATGTTGAGGCATTTACTGTGAGACTGCCCAGAATCTCCCAGAATTTCCCAGGTACAAGTGTTCTAATATGGTGGCTGCACCTGTAATAATAGCATTAATGACAGGTAAGGGTAATTGCAGGCTTGACTTTTATTAACATCAGCCATATTTACCACTACCGTCACAATAATAATTTAAAAAAGCGCATGAAATGCTCCTTTAATCTCAAATGTTGTAATGATTTCAATATTTGATAAACGCTGTTGTTTGTGTACATTTTCTATCATTCTCTTTTTTTTATCATTTTTTTGCATGGAGGAAGATTCGCATATACTGTTTTTGAAACCAGAGGGTGGATTCACGACCAGCTACAGCAGTTCCTTCCAGATTAATCTGTTTGAACCAAGGTGTATTCCTAAACCAGCACTCTCTCTCACTGAAGCCTGGGTCCCTGTGAGCATCATCATTCTTGTTCTATTCATTCTGGGGTGGCTGTCTGCTGTTCTGATACAAATGAAACTGCTGGTAGCAGCCTCATTCTATCCAAGTAAGGAGATGGAGCGTATTCATTACCTGCATAGCAAAGTTTTGAAGAAGAGATCAACAGGAGACTCCCAGACTGCAAGGCAGATGCTGAGTGCTATAGCTTTTAAGGTGAGACACAATTAAAGAATATATATATATATATAAAGGTACAGATAGAAACTTTGGTTCGGGCACTCTCTCTTTGCTGGTCCCGTATGGCATCCTCTCCCGTGCCGCGGAGTCCCAGCAACCAGACTTAATGGCCCATCGTTTTCACACAGCGGGGGTCCCTGCGTTTGAATGGGACTCGCGCTGTGTGAATACTACCGGGCTGTACCTGTCTGTAAGAAACAGGCAGTAAGAATGAGACTGAATCAGTCACTCCTCCTGCTTTGTGTACATCTCACGGTCCCGTGATTGCCTGTTAGAGGCGCGCAGGTACAGTGACTGATTCAGTCTCCCTCAGTGTGGGTCTCCTATAGACAGGTGCAGACTGGTAGGATTAACACAGCGTGAGTTCCATTCAGGATCCCCGCTGTGTTAATCCGGTGGGCCGTTACAGCCGACTATGGACTGTGCTGCAGAGCGTCCCCCGATTTCCAGAATGTGCTGTAGAATTTCCCGCGGACGCTGGGCCATAAGGAAAGATTTCATCTGTACATTTATTTTCATTATCTTATCTGAACTGGTGGGGGAGCTCATCCGTCCTCCAACATCCCAGTTCCTGCTGGAAAACAGAGGGGCAGAGCCCGGGGTGGACCAGCTGTCCACAGAGCAAACAGGGGAAACAATATGGCCATTAGGGTCAGAAAAGCTACAATGTCATCTACTGGTGACCCCGAGGGTCATGATTAATGTCCACCACCATATTTGTAGTTTTCTTTGTTTCAAAATCTATTTATTTTAATAAACTGTCCTGAAATATCTCCTGAACCGGGTTCTCTGGACATGGAGGGACCACAATGACCTACAGAGAATCCCGATTCAGGTAAGATTTAAAAAAAAAAAAAATTACTGCTTTAAGATAATTAAAACATTTCCCATTTTCCACCCCTTTTCACCAGAATTGTGCAAAAAATTGCAATACATTGTGTTACATTAATGGAACATATAACCTTGAACATACACTCAGGAGTAGATACAGAGACTAGATGAGTTATGTTTTGCCTCATGCCTCAGTCTGGGCATGCGCGGACGGCGACAGGGGGCGGTCCATACCCACAATCCACTGGGTTGATGGTGCGGCGCCTCGGGTGACGTCACGCGCATGCGCACTGGGCCTGCGGTGTAATTGTTCACAGATTTTTTCAATTTGCCCATTATGAACCAGGTATATAAGGTGCCTAACTCCAGCATATCCCATACTCCTTGATAAAGGACCCGTAGGTCCGAAACGCGTAGGAGGTTCTTGTCTTTGTCCCCCAAGGGGGTACACTTGTCTTATCATGCACCAATAAAGGAAAGCGTTTTACTCCACACCTGGCTCCCTGGCTGTGCGCCATTCGTTTTTTCCTTCTGGCTATACATTCAAACAAACCTACACATTTTGCTTGACTTGCACATCTTTGTTTGATACATAAATGACTGAATAATATGCAGACACCAGAATGTAGCAGAACTCTACGTGTGAATCAGTAAGGTTTATTGTGGGAATAAAGCACCAGATCCAGCATTAACAATCATTAACTTGAATGGAAGTTAACGTCATAATGGGTGCGTTAACCTGCAACGGACTTTAATGAATCCTCCCCTTTATCTGCTGGAAACTAGTTAGAAATTCAATATAGCATTTAAATTGAGAGTGTAGAATTCAGCCTCCATCTGATTGCCCGACCAACCGTTTTTTTCCATGTTGAACTTTGGCACAATCTGAATCTGAGCGAAATTCGAACCAAAACGAGAACAAGGCTCGTCGTCTGGGTTTTTCCCCCCACTTTTTATTTTATTAAACTAGGGAAACCAACACAAAAAAAAAACAAAAAAAAAAGAGTCAACCCTTTGCCAAAAAGTTCAAAGTGTGAACAGTTTCCAAAAAGATTTAAACATTTCAATGCTTAATTTTGAGTTTATGTTTCTGTAAGTTTTCCAAAAATCCCAAACCAAAACCAAGGGTGTTTCCGCAAAACCAAAACCAAAACACAACAATGTTTTAGAGTCTGAATTAGGACAGCGGTGAAAGTGCCCACCATTAGCCAGTGTACTTTCGCTCAAGTATATTGACGTCTGTTGATTTATTCTTGACTTAGGGTGCCGCCCATTCCCCCTATTGAAAGGCTTTGATAATAATAATGTAACCCATATCCCCCCACCCCCCCCCCCCAATCGCAGATAGGGTGTAGGTGAGGGGATCTATATGCATTACCCAGTGTGGTGCTTTACCTGTTAGGCTCACAGGAGCCCTAAGCCTCCGCCACGGAGAGCCTGGGGCACGTATGACACAATATGAATAATCTCGTACTTGGTGCAGCGCCTCCACCTGCGATGGCTCCCACCAGAGGGGGAGTGGTTCCTCGCAGGAAAATATATGTCACTCCACACTCCGTATGTAAAACAACCAATGACTTTACTGTATAGCATATGCACATATATCAACAGGTGTCCCTCCCTAGAGGAGACACTAACTACTGCGTCTCGCAGGACGCTACCTCCACCTCCACCGGATGATCCCACCCAGTGTCAAGTAACCCCACACAGTATTACCCCACCTTCAAGTGAGATAAATATGTGTGACTGCGTAGCCACTATGTCCCGTGTGTATATGATATGACTCGTTGGTGCACTTTAGAAAAAAACTAGGGTATGACCCCCAAATATCGAGGCCACTAGCCAGGCACTATGGAGTGCGTTTTAAGACAGAAGGTTGGACGCCCATTATTTAGTAATATAGGTATAAATATGGATATAGGGTACCTCCGATACTAACATGGGGAGTGGGGTATTGGAACACCGGTAGAGGTACACGGGGACACCTCCCAGGGGGGCGCCCCCTAGTAAATCACAACCCGGCTACCATAAAACCTCACCTGTCTCCCCTGTGTACCGCGTGGAGGTCCCTAGGAAAAGCCGTCCCTGTTTACAGCTCACAGCTTGATCCGGAGACTCTGCAATGGAGGGATCCCGCTGTGGATGGCGTCTGCGTGCTCCAACCGGATGTGACGTCACAAGTAGAAGAGAAAAAATGCTCCCGAGGTTCACAGCACCTTCACTCAGCCAACGTATGATGTAAAAAACTTTATTAGTAACCAGCACAGTACAGCATGATCACTCTGACGCGTTTCGTCCTATCCCGGACTTTTTCAAAGACTCTTTGAAAAAGTCCGGGATAGGACGAAACGCGTCAGAGTGATCATGCTGTACTGTGCTGGTTACTAATAAAGTTTTTTACATCATACGTTGGCTGAGTGAAGGTGCTGTGAACCTCGGGAGCATTTTTTCTCTTCTCGTTGGTGCACTTGTCCATTACCTGCTGGGCACTCCGGTGCCCGGGCCTGCCAAGGAACTTCACAAAGGATCCGGATGTCGGTTTTATACAGGAACTACCGTCCGGGCGATCCCACCCGGATGGCTGCTGCAGCGACAGCGAAGGTCTGAGCCCACACCTCTGGATGGACGCGCAGCGTCTGCTGGGTCCCTAACTGACTCTGGATAGTGAGGGGCAGGGTCCCTAACCTGGGGCCTGTCCCTGACACAACTCACACTACTGGGTGACTCAGGGCTAGCTGGGGCCTTCGGGGGCTGCTGGCCTAATGCAGGGAGTCACTGACTCCTGCACCTTACCTCCTTCCCTTAGCTTCTCCTGGCGCCAACTGCCCCTCTCCTCAAAACCCCGCGAAATGTATCTCTTCTCTCGGCAGGGCAATCCTCCAGCCCTATTGGCCACTCAGAGGCACCTGGTACCTTCCCCCCTTAGCCTCCTGGGAAGTGTAGTCCCGTGGAGGCTATCACTACATTGGGGCCGCGTGCGCGACTGCACTGCGCATGCGCAACTCCTCAATGGCCGCCACAACTCCCTGGCCTCATCCGCGCATGCGCGATCATGCCGCATGCACGCGCAACCGCAATGGCGGCCCCCGCTAGCCGGGTGCGCCGCCGAGCCTCCTAAGGCTCTCACCGCCCCCACCTTTGGAAGCAGCCGGCGGGTCCATCGCTGGCTCCGGCGGCACCCGCGACCGCGCTGCCACAAAGGAGGGGGATCTCTAGGAGCCGCCGGGGACCAGGGCTACAATAATAATACGATGTGGTGGGTTCAAGAACGTACGGTATGATGCATGTAATCAAGGGGAAACAATCATTGATTTGAATTGCTTCTGGGCTGTGGTGTGTACATGAAAATGAGGATTCATAGTGACTCTGCATTAATGACAAAAATGTTACTTCACAGACCAACTTCTGGTTTCCAATTCTGAAAATGAATCAGCCTGAAGTAAAAGAAGAAGTGAACGGACCATATGATGCTTGAAAATGACGACTACTTTAATATGTGCCACATACAGTAAATGGCGACAATTTGGTGCAATAACAGCTCTAGATTTATCAGAAAATCAGTTGAAAGTAAATCCTATGGGATGTTTGTCTCTGATGGACATAGGAATGTGTATTAAAGTCCCTGAGTTGTGCCAATAAACAGCAGCCTGTAAATATATATATAACTGTCTTCAATGTGCTAAATCTGGTGGTTGCATTATGGGAGTTTAGGGGTTACCTTTGTAGAGCAATGTAAACATTAGATAAGGGCTATAAATGGCACATAATGTAATGGGATGTGGGACATTTTGCAAGTAAGGTTGTCACATGTCCCTTTGGTTCTGCAGCATAAAACTCTTCCAGATTTGAGTGGTGCTATGAATAGATTTTTTAAAGATATAAATGAATAATGCTCGTGGATGAAACCTGTCATTTTCTGTAACTGTCTTGGAATATTGGGTTTTTGATTAAATAAATGTGAAGTGTATTAACGTATTCTATGTGATTCCAATTTTTACAATGCACTAATAAAAAAAAATCCACAACATGTTTGCAGTTGTGCAGATGGATTGTAATAGTTATTGAGGTATGTGTATCAAGGCAAACATGGAGCAATTCTGGGGCAAAACAATTGCACGAGATTTAGCACAGAAAACAATCCTAGCATGTTAAGTGTTTCTTTACACCTCTCGTGCAGTTTTTTCTCCATGATTACATCCCGTCTACTGTAATACATAAACCCCATTGTCTTCACATCATAATCTGTAAATATGGCATATTGTATCACACAGTAATCTGTAAGAAATAAAGTTATGCAGAGACGGGGCCAGGTGCAACATACATGTATAAGTACCTACCCACCTGTCCCATGGTGTTAAATGTGTATATACGGTATCATCAATTTCCTCATACTTAGCCCTTCTTGATCCACTGTTGGATGAAGGCCTCTGTCATGGAAGACCAGAACTTAACTCAGGTAGCAAGGTACCAGACAGGACAATAATGATATGTTATTTCAGTCGGAGCCAGCAATCACAACACAAAGAAACACAATCAGAGCTATACTCACTAACAATGGGGCATACAGGAGGAATCCTAGCTGCCTAGGTGCTGAGCACCACATCCAAGGCTTACCATGGGCTTTGTTCCACTTTCCGATGAGCTAGGGACTGTCCATACCTCTCTGGTGCAATTCACTGCATAGCACTTTAAAATCCCACTGAAAAATCCTATTCTCCGCTCCTCTGGCACAGCTACAGTCCCATAGAATAAAGCAATTTCCCGCTGGCAAAGCTCTCAGCCTCGTTTTCAGGTGTCTCTGGCACAGGCTCATCGCATACCACTTAGTCCACCTGCACATCAGGATCAGGACATGAGGGCTCGCCTGCTTTATCCAATCAGGGCTGGGGGTGGCCTTAGGGTGTTAAAGGGCTTGCGTAGGGAAATACAAATGGGCCAATGGGAACCGTGCCTACAAGAGGGACTCAGAAACATCATCCCCCAGTCGACAGGATATCTTCCGCTGGGTTGACGCTGCTCTAGCTTGGGATGGCCAATCTGTGCCCCTGGATACATTATCCTTTGTCCTCTGCACTTCTTCTCCCACTCCAGTCCCAGCAGCAGCCATTTTCTCTTTACATCTCTGGGCAGCACCAAGGGTTTCTCAGCCCTGCATGTACAGAGATTTTGACTCTGCTTTATTATTACACAAAACTTTTTTTTATACTTGTGTTGCCCCTTTGTCCCCATCCTATGCTAGATACTGGTTATTCTTTAGGTGGCAGTGCCTCCAGTCCAAGAGGATCTTGAGGCTTTCAGGATGAACCTCAGGGACACTTCATCTTGGTGAACAGTCCAATCATAACACCAGATAGGGTATAACTGGGTTTATTGGTACATGCATGTTGGTATATACAGGTCACAGTCCCTGAATGCAGTACCCAGACATTAGGCCTGACTATCCTCTTGGTAGATACCGTACCCCCTCATAGGGCAAGGCCTCAGCCTGCTCTCTCTGGGGAGAGGCTCTCATCTGTTTCTGTACACTCTGAAGTACAACCCAGAACTCCCACACCCACTAACCCTTACTCTGTTCTATAGAGGAGAAACCCCCCTCCTTCCCTGGGGAGTGACTAGTAAGCCAGCCTACATACTGTCATAGACCCCGTGTGACCGGGTGAAGTCAGGTACTGCTAGTTATGCATGGGAAACCTATATCTGAGTCCTTCATCCAGCACTCAGAAGGTTAACCCAAGAAGAATAGCTGGCAATTAGGAACTAAGCAGACACACCTGACAACCAGCTTGAGATATAAGGAAGCCATTGCTTACAATCAGATGACTGCCTCATACCACAGAGCTCTGCTATGCAGCTGCTATGCAGATGGACTTCCACCCCTCTTCCTAAAGGAAAGTAAGACTCTGATATTGTTACCTGAAATGTTGTGATATATATTGATAGGCTGGTAATGGGAATATCCCTCCAGTCCTGCAGATAGGGTCTGAGGAAGTCAGTTAGCCCTTACAAAGGGACAGGGGTTTGCTATTATGCTGCTATATTTTGTGTTGCTTTAAAGGGACAGTGTGCCCAAATGTTATGTTCTACTGTGGAGAAATAAAACCACTTAACATTTGCTTAACCTGAAACTACACGTGTGGACTATTGACTGACCTCGCCTACAGGCCGTCCTGCCACCCTCCCCCCCCCCCTTACAATAGCAGGCTAATCCTGAACTTTATTGAACATACACACATACCTATATATATATATATATATATATATATATATAGGAAAACACAGGGGGTGCCCAGTGCTACATCCAAATGACAAAACATACATGGTAATAATTACAAGAAATGATGCTTCAGTACTAATAACAATGCTAATGCTAATAATAAAATATGGTTTTTTAGTTAGAAATTTTGGCCAAAACATCATAAGCTTGCACACCAAACGTCATATATATATTTTGTGGGGGCTCAGGGGTTCCCAAAAAGAGCTTGCTGGGGTTTTGTGTGTTTTGTTAATTTATTTTCAGCTGTCTCAGCTACTGGAGGTTATGGCTCCTCCTTCCCAGGTTTTAAGCCCGCCCCTCCCCACATCCCAAGTGAGTAGGTTCTATCATTCTACTGGATATAGATCCAATGGTGGTCTTTCTCCCTCCTAATAGAGGTAAATGAGAATTGTAATCCTAATAGAGGTATATATTAGTATTTTATCTGGTAGTGTTAGGACTTGCGAACAGGTGTCTGGCTTGTCGTGGCTCGCAAGCTTACAACACGTTGGCCAAAGGGTTAAACTAAATGACCCTTTTTCAAGAGAATATATAAGTATTTTACTGTGTATTTTTGTCATATTGGATGTAGCATTGGGCTTCTCTGTCGTTTGTTGTATACGTATGCCACGCTCAATAGCTCTCCTTTTTGACACTTATATACATATATATATTTTGTGGGGGCTCAGGGGTTCCCAAAAAGAGCTTGCTGGGGTTTTGTGTGACTTAAACGTAGGCAAGCAATATGTGCATCAATACAATCCACAGAATGATAAGTAATTAGCTAAATTGCCGATCGATCCATTCCCCTGTGAGCGATCCGTGAAGATTCGGCTAGGGCAGCAGTGTGCAAACTGGGGGGCACAACCCCAGTGGGGGCGTGAGACTGACTGCGGGGGGCGCGGGGTTTACAGAGGCCCAACGTGCTTCCCGAAGGCACTTAAATTAAGTGCTGGGGAGCTGCAGGGCCTCTGTAAACCTGACTTACCTTGGCTAATGCCGCCGGAGCCAAGGTAAGCGGGTGGGGGGAAGGAGGGGAATGCGGAGAGAGGGGATCCGCCGGCAGGGGGGTGCAGGGAAAAAAGTTTGCGCCCCCCTGGGCTAGGGGTTTGACTAAATAACTACATCTTTGGTCCTCTTCTGCTGCACTGATAAAGTTCTGTGTGGAAGTTCATGTGACCAGGTAGTAACTAGATACTATTGAGCTTGTGCATTGCTAAAGAGAGGGCTCAAAAAGGGGTGGGGCAGAGCCTGTATCAGATGAAGAAGGGATGTGACTTTATAAATGATTGCTATATAAACAAAAAGGCTTGTTACATTATAATACATTACAAACATCATTCAGAGTTGTTTTAAAAAAATGCTTCAAGTATTTTCTCCTAATACAGAACTGATTTATTTAAAAAAAACAAACAAACAAAAACAACAACAAGATATTGCTTGGTCTGCAGCTTTAATGATAGATCATGAAAATATATGCTTGACCTTTTGTTGGAAATACTGTAATTTTTTACAATTTTTGCAATTGCTACACTGCAATATCATTTCCTCTTGTATTAAAAAGAAAGAGGAACATTGAATGAGTATACTGTACATCCGCATTTTGAATAGAATAACAGACACAAACCCCATTAAATGAGTCATCTTTTCACTATGCTAAAACTTGATTTTGCCAGTAACCTTTATGCTGCGAAAATAAAACCTCATTACTCCTTTCCCATCCTCCTCAACCTGTGTCCTACCGTGTCCTATCCCGCTTCCCTCTACATTGAATAGGGGCCTGGAAGAGGTTGTGAATGACTTGTGGAAGATCGGGGAAGCATTACAAAGAGCAAAGAATACTGTCAGGGAGGAATTACAGGAGATACCAGTGAGACTGGAGGGAATTACCGGCAGAGTGTTAGTGACCCGGAGTTGGGGAAATAGGAGTAGGATTATTGTGCTATCATTTCTCCTTAAACAATTTTAAATAGTAGAATTATGTTTGATGAATGAAAATGTGTACACACTCAAGAATTGTTTTATGTCACATGGCTAAAAACAAGATGCTGTCACTGACGTCACTCATGTCTCGTGGCGTAGTGTTGTAGCAGGTAAGAACCCTATTGGGCCACATTTACTATGCAGTCTTCAGCTACAGCGTATGTCACCTTCTGGCATGTCAATGGTCTGTAAGGTGTCTTTAATCACCGCAAGGTGTCTTACGGCAGAAGACTATTCAGTGAATATACAGACGGCCATTATATACTAATATTTACAGAAATAAATGTAATTACCCTCATTTGTTAAAGGCAGGGATCGAAGTATGATGGTATGGGGGGTGCGGAGTGCCACAACGTTTTTATTTACAGAGTTACAGTACCACTACTTTTTGATAACCATTTAACATAAATCCATTTTCTTTTAAGAAGAAATAGAACAGTATTTTATAAAGCCTCTTTCCTTTTTTTTTTGCTTTCTAAGCATAAATATTGTATAAATATGTCGAAGGTTTTCTTTTGTCAAGCACACAACCACTACTTTTTTTTCCTGCCACGATTAAGGAATTTAAATATTATTTCTGGGAAACATTTGCCTAAGTAAGGTAGGATCCCATTTTTCATACTCTATGTCAAATGTTTTCAAATGTCCACCCTGTTTTTGCCGGGTAAGTGAGCGCTTTACATGTGCCACAATATTGAGTAACATTTTTATTATTTTTTGGAGGAAGATGGGAGGCTTGCTTCCTTTTGCTTATATTCAATGCACTATGTGAATATGAGCCCTCTATTTCTAACTAAAGTGATTGAATATGTCCCTGCCATGTCTGAGATGGTCCTACTTTGTTTAGGAATGGCTTGGACCTCCTCTGGGATTGATGTTAGTGGTACTCATTATACAATACAACTACATGTGCCACATTCATGCCATGAAGAAAATAAAGTCTCTTTGGGGGAGAGTTACAGAACACAAGTGTGTCTGAATTATTTAGCTTGTCTTCAAGGGCATAAAACATATGTGGTTTCTAATCTCATTTGAAAATGACCACATAATTATCCCTGAATTGATGTTCATTGCCGATTCACTAAGCAGTGGTGAACCCACAGGAACCGCCTCAAACATTATACTTTGTACAGACCATCATATCTGAGTTGATAGCTTTGACTTGTACCATTTGGAAGGTATACTCCTGTTTACCATCAACACAAAGCCAAATCCATGCAATTTGTATTCATCAATAAATTACAACTGAAACCACAGCCCTTAAGCAATGAATACAACCATCACTGGATGGTTGTTGTCAGTGTGATTACTTCCTCTGAACCTCCATAAGATGACAAAAAAGGGAACTCGACATCCCAAGGACAGTACAAAGGAGTACAAGTTCATCTGTTGAGTCTGGATGAAAGGACATTTTACCAGCAGCAAAGGAAAGGGTTCAAGGCACTTGAAATGTGGAATTTACTACCCATGTAGACTGTGATGGCAGATATAATAGATATCTTTCAGAGAAGGCTGGACATCTTTTTTAGAAAGAAAAGGTATTCAGGGATATACCAAAGAAGTTAAACGTATGTAACCCCGGTCTCTTTTCAGCCCCAGAGACCCCCCATGTAGCGCTCCGAGGCTTTGCGGCACACCAGGCTAGCGGGGGCCGCCATGACAGGTTGCGCGAGCGTGCTCGTTGGTCGCTCAGGCGCAGTAAGGGTAACGCACGCGGCACCAATGCTAAAGAGGTCCTGAGTGGACTACAATTCCCAGCAGCCTCTGGGGATTGCCCTTTCACCCACATCACGTGCAGCCAGACAGCAAATAGGGTTTGCAGCTTCTCCTGTGGAGGAAGGCTACAATGTTGCGGGGACCATGTTTGGCAGTTGGAGCTGGGAGCAGGAAGGGGACGGAAGAGTGCAGGGAGCAAGTGGCTCCTGCACCAGGTAAGGATCCCCAAGTCCCAGGCAGGCCCCAATCCCTGTTAGGGTAGTGGGTAGTACTGAGGGACAGCCCCTAGGTTAGGGACGCTGCCCTTAGGTGTGTGAGGGTGCAGGCTTGTCAGTGTCACAGCTGGTAGTGCTGTGAGCGCTGACAAGTAGGCACAGTGTATGCAGCGTGTGCAGTGTGTTTGCTGCAGGCTGACTGTGCGTGTGCAGTGGGTTGCTGCAGGTTGACTGTGTGTGTGTGCAGTGTGTTTGCTGCAGGAGTTAGACTGAGTTAGCCAGAGGGGACCCGGGTGGGCACGGGATAGGTAGTGTGGGCGCAGGGGGTCAGTGACCCACCTGCATAGGATAGGCTACCCCGTAGGCCCTAGGAGTTTCCCCTAAAGCCATCCAAGGTTGCTGTGCTGTAGGGATGGCCTATAGTGAGAGCGAGCATTACCCCTTACTGAGTACCAGTTAGGGACAAAGCACAGAGTTGCGGCGGTTGCAGTCATCTGGGACCAGACGGCTGGATACCGTGATATCTGGAGGCTATGTGTTGGAGGCGTCTGACCCTTTGTGAAGTTGTTGCCGGTCACCGCCGTGACCGGAAGGTATTATTACATCAAGTGCACCAACACCGGTCAACAGGCGCTGATCCCGCCTTAGGCGTAATTCTTTAGGGACACTGAGTGAGTGGCTAAAGAACTGAGCCTATACCAATATACTATATATGGACACGGTGTGTGGGGCACGCGGTGAGGGGATGGAGACGTTGCCCTGAAGAGGGGGCAGCCGCTAAAGTTATACCATTGGAGTATAAGTATATGTATGTGTTATTGCTACGTTGCATTATCATTAGTAAAAACTAGTTACAATCATAGAGTGTTGTATGTTTCTTGCCCAGGGGAATCTCACATCACGGGGATCCTGGGTAAGTGGAGGCGCTGCGCTAAGTGAATGTATGAGTGTTACCCCAGGCTCCCAGCTAGCGGAGGCTCAGATCTCCTGGAGCCGCAGGTGTTGTACAGCGACCAGTAGTTCCTTTGGGAGGGTTCAGAAAAAGGGCTACACGTAGGAAGGATGTTGATCCAGGGAGAAAGCTTTTACAACAAAGCCTGGGTAAAAGAAATGCAGTCAGCAAACCTACTCACAGACAGCTGTTCCAACATTTTAGGTCTCATCAGTATAAGGGTGGTTACTAAGCTTGAAATGTGAAGCTGGTAGTGGCCACAAACCAGGTACACAAGGTAAGTTATGGTAAGTTAAACATGACACAAACCCTCCACAGTACTGCGTACAGCAAATAACAACACCCCTTATGAGTATATTCACCTCTCAGACAGGTCTACAAACCTGCCATTCCCCATAATCACTCAGCATCAATGTTGCCACATCTCTAAGTAAATGTACTGGTCACATGCATTGTCTTCTGAACGGCATAACGGCCCATATTTACTAAGCAGTGTTATGCCATAAGACACTTCCTAGTGCTGGAAGACACTGTGTGGCCCAGTCAAGTGAATACGGCCAAAAATATTCCAAAGTCTACCTTTGCTATAATGTCTTCACAGAAGGTGTAATATGAAAGTCACCAACAATGAGGTGGCCCATGTATATTCTCTTGAATATGATGTAGGACCTCACATTGAATAATTTGAAAGCCAGCTAAGGTAGCTATCATCTGTTACTAAGAAAAGAGCATCCAAAGCTGCTAGCTTCCCAGCAAGCAGCCTGTAGAAACAGAAAAACCATTTCCTCCCAGTATAGCTCATGTTTCTACTCTCTCTTTCCTTTTGGTTCTTCGGAGCACAGCCCGACTTACTTAGGCCGAGTCCATGGTCCAGGTGCACGGGCGATGGAGCACACGGCCCCGCGCACACCTGTCAGCTGAGCGATCTGTGGACTTCAGATCCTCGCGGTGGGGAGGCGTGTCCGACGGGTCTCGGCCGTCGTGAAACAAAGACAATATTTTTTGTCTCGAGTGTGCAGCACACTGTGGACGGGAGCATAGACCTGAATGTGTTTGATCGCGCCGCACGAGCGTACACCCATGCGGCATGGACGCGACTTTACAGTACTTCAATAGCATATGTAAATGTTGGGATGCTATTATCTTTACACCTCATTGTACTGTGCTGCAGAATATGTTGGTGCTTTACAAATAAATAATAATAATTGTATTGCTAAAATGGGGGTACCCCTAAATGACACCGTAGCTGACAGGCTTACTCTATGACAAACAAGGGTATAACAAAAATCTCTGGTAAGTAAAATAATAAATTAGAGGCGTGTGAAACACACATTCACATTCAGTCACACACACACACACGCACGCACGCACGCGGAAGGCTGATCCAGGTTTTAGGTATAAACACAAGGGTGGGGAGCGGGAGGGAAGGGGAACCCTCGCTCAGCCCTAAATAGAGGTAACAGAACAATTAGGAGATGGTGCTGAGCTGGGATTAATTTGAATAGTCACAAAAAAAGAGAGAAAAAAGTCCCAGATAAAAAAGCACTCAGACCCCCATGGGAGTAGTACAAACAGTGTAATTATTATAGATTTAATAGTCAATTTTAATAATCATGTAATTAAAATAAATGTTGATTCAAACATAATGGCTTAACATAATTGTACAATGATTCTGTAAAACTCTTAGAAAACATACCTCTTTTCAAAACAGATGTAATGATGGCTGCTTGTTTTGAAATAATGGCTTAACATAATTGTACAATACTGGTAAATGTTGTAATCCATCTAGATGGTGTATGTCAGGGGAGACCAGTACTTTTAACACCGAAAACCTTCTGGGATCACTATTGCCAAGCACAGGACAAAGTCATTGAATAAATGGGGTTTACTCTGGCAGAACCAGCAAATACACAAAATACACAGTTATGACATACACTCACCAACTGGGGACCTGAGGGAAGACTCTAGCCTCGACTAGGAACCCACTGCAAATAGGTTTACCCTATCCGCTTCTCTGTTTCAGGATATCAGAGTGCTGAACACAGAGCAGCCACTCTGACTCTCCAGCTGGTCACAGCCAAGATCCAAACTCCTTCCCAGAATGTCTCTCAGATAGTCTCTAATGCTCTGATCAGCAGCACCCCTTAAATAGCCCTCTGTGGCTATTTTTTTACATGGGAAAGGGGCTGCTGGCCAATCAGAGCACGGATTGAGTTGGTGCCAAGAAAGCCAGAGGAGAGGCGTGCTAAGGCACTCAAGACCTCCCACTGGGTAGGAGCCTCAGAGTCTGGGCAGTACAATGATCTTACTCCCAGATCTGATCAGCAGCCTTTCACCTCTCCCCAGGAGTCCTGACACCTAGCTTTCCCAACCCTGGTTTTAATCCTATCATTTCTATGGGAAGCTTCAACTAAGTGGATTGCTGAGTCTTTCTCCATAGAAATTACAGTAACAGTGGAATATCGAATTTACTTTCTTGCAGGGCTGATACCCAAAGCACATTACAGTGATTTACACACAGACCACAAATCACATCATAAGACAATGCCGGCTTTCTAAACTGGGGGAAGAATTGTCACAGGGAATAAAGAATACATGCTTTGAAATACATTCTTACAGACATGGGTTATATTTACACATTCCCTGTTCTTCCTCAGATATTAAGGTACATTTGGCCGAAATAAGCCTTACATAGGTGGTCAAGTTACATGGATTTAGGGGTAGCTAACTGGGCTGGCGCTTTATTGTGTGATGCCTGCTACCCCTACCGTCACAGTGTAATCATGTGGATTTACTGTAGGCGGATATAACATAAAACCCCTTACATAGTGAAAAGTTGTTTTGCATTGAAAAAGTATGAGTTTTATAAAAACAAAATGAGTTATTTTTGGAAATACAGCAGTAGAGGTTGAAATCTAGAATATGAACAATAAAGACCATAAGGTGGGCTAAGGTCAGTTATAATGTACTTAACCTTTAGCGTTCCCTGTATCTAGTGGCACCAGACTTCCTCTGGACCTCTGGCACCTCCAGAATATGTGATCACTCTAGACACGATCATGTGATGTGACCAGCACAGGATCCCGGAAGTGGAGGGGGATCATTGCAGCAATCATCCTGGTCATCCCTTAAAAAATATCATAAGGGCCCCTGGTGTGCCAGAGCACATGCCATACAAGCTTTCGTCATAAGGACACTGTGAAGGTGAATGAAGCAGTAATTGTGTTTCACTCAAAAGTATTTATTTTAAATCTGTAATTGTCAGTGCAGATGCAGTAAGTGCATCTCTGGGCTGCAAAATAATGAAGAATGTTATGTTTTCTATTCTAGTACAGCTCTGCCAGCATGTACAGTAGAGACAACGTTTATTCTAACATTTGCCGTAAACTAGCCGGGTTACATTCTGGGTATGTGCTGTGTATGTGCTGGGTATGTTCTGGGCTAGTTTGAGGCACGTTTAAGGCATTTCTGCATTGACTAACGACCCATAGGATTAACACAGCAGGGATCCCTGGCAGTCCAATTCAGTTTGAATGGGACTGCCAGGGACCCCCGCTGTTAATCTGATAGGCCATTAATCAATGCAGAAATGCTGGGGCTAGTTTAAGGAAAGTTTAAGGCATGTATTCAGAATGTACCTGGGTGTTTCCTGGTTTTTTTGGGGAATTGCCACTGGTTTTTGTTCGAATAAGAGTTGCCTCTACTGTAGTACAGTAGCATAGACCCACATACAGAGAGACACAGAGGCACGTTTGTTAAAATGCATTTTTATTTTATATTGATTGATATAACTATTCAAGGTCCTTTAATAAAAAGAAAATTGCATTGATGAAAAAAAGAAAAGAAAGATTAAATAGAAAAATCTCCCAACACGGTTTATAACATCAATTTAGTATTTAGATTTTGCAGATAATGTTACATTGTATTTAATTCTAAAGCATGCCTGCAAATATGTTGTGATTATAACTGCACAGATGGTTGCATAATGTCCTGTTATGGAGCTAAAACAGATCCCTTCTTTCCTACTTTGAGCATTGCAAGCCATCCTGAATTTGTATTAGTTATGACTGCACCTTTACTGCCCAAATGTGTGTGTGTGTTTCTCTGCCTGTATGCCAACATGATTGTGCAAAGGTATATCTATTTCATCAGAGTTCCAAATGTATAATAAAAAAAATAAAAAAAATAAAAAAAATCGACAACATCAGAATTAGATGATGACATACTGTAGAACAGATGTGTTCACAAACATGTGAAAGATGCAGTGGTGTTCATGGTGTTTTGGAGACCATAATTGGGGATGTTTTAGGGTCCTTTCAGCCCGACCATCACCTCATCCATTGCTTTAATAAAACTCATTATTTTTCCCATGTTAAAATGTGGAAGTAATTAGTGTGTCTCTGTTACCGTTTTACTTTTTTCAATCACATCATTATTGTTATGGTGCAAAGACATAAATGAATGAATGTTTTTAAACTGGGTGAGGCATCAATTTAAACGTGAATGACATTATTTTGATATTAGTGCCTCATAGTTATATGGCACTGTGTTCCTTGAGACCCTAGGTCATGGTTTAGGTTGAGTGTCTTACTGCAACCTATGAAAACACGTTCTCGGTATATAGCAGCCCTAATAAGAGCTGGGTATTGGTATTGTTGACCAACATTTTCTCTTGCCATTTTCAAATTTAACCACAACATTATGTGTGGTGCCAGCATTGGCAAAGAGTCTGTAAAAATAGATTTTCATCATTCGCACAACAAGCGCGGGTGCGAATATTACTCCCTGATCGGGCGTTAGCTGGTATTTAAGACAAAAGATGGGAGTGCAATAACTCGCATCGGCACTGAGTGGATCCCAGCAAATATTTTTGAAGTCCTTTATACATTTCTAAGTTGTTACTAAAGCTATACAGCCGGTACAAAGAAACAGCTATACTTACCAAGTTGTGCTAAGCCGTAAGGCATCCTATGTCACATGCAAGTGACCGCACTATAAAGTGCTTAATAACATTTAGTAAATATGGGATATAAAGCTGCATAACATTCCCTGGTACCACATTGGTGAACTACTGATGCAAATATACAGATGTAGCAAAGGTTATTGCTCCTCTGGCGTGCTATGGTGGCATATTCTGTCATATTCTGCACGTGTCATTGCCATTGAATTCAATGGGAAATCTGGGATATTCTGCACACCAGTGGGTGCAATAACCATTGCTACATCAGTAACAGAAAATAATACTACAGATTTGTCAACAAAAATCATTCTATTACTTGAAATAGGATTTCCGTCTTTGATAAATCAGGAGCTCTTTTTGCACCAGAAAAAAAATAGCATATTACCCAATGTCAATTACCCCCTTGCTGCCAGAAGAACAGAGCAATGCGTTGCAGGACCCTTTGGCAATGATGGAGTTAAGTCAACTCAACTTTCATTTGAAACGCGGTTACAATGTAGACCCAAAGTTGTAGTTATTGTGATGTAAAGCAATACATGAATTACAATAGCCATGCATATATACTGTATATAAAGACAATGGAGAGACAAACAATATTTTTCAGAATCCTTGAGCTTGCACTGTGCTTTGAGGGTTCAGCTGTTGCCACTGATAGATTTTCCTAGGAAAAAGACATAGCACAACTTTACCATATACATTTACATAAAATATGACGATTCTTTTTATAATCATTAATGTACAGTAGTGCTGAAAATTATTCTAAAACAAATCATGGGCAATCACCAAAAAGACCCAGGTACATGCTGGGTACATGCTGGGTATATGCTGGGTACATGCTGGGTACATGCTGCAACATTTCACACATGTCTGCAGACAGATTTATGGCCCATCGGATTAACAGTGAGGGTCCCTGGCAGGAACCCCTGCTGTGTTAATCCGATGGGCCATTAGTCTCTGCAGAAATGTGTGAAATGTTGCAGCATGTACCCAACATGTACCTGGGTCTTGTTGGTGATAAACCCAGATTTTCCAAGGCAAGTTTAAGGCAAGTGTTAGAATACTCGTTGGCGTACCTGTACATTTCTGTAAAGATGTTAATAACAAGTTGCAAATTGTTAATCAGATCATATTATATCTACTGTATTTTGCAGATGCTCCCATATGCAAATGTATTTTTATTTGCAATTTAGGGGAAGGGGGGAGGAGGGAGAGAGATTTTGGTCAATGATCTACCTTGTTGGGCATAAGCATACATGCTTCTTTACATTATTTGAAAGTATTTTGAGTATACCAGTAGAAAACTATTTCTTAATGTCCACAGAAGCAACAATTGGTAACATTCCATCACTTTTGTTCTAATTCTGAACCAGATATCAAACATACAGATAGGTCAGTGAATACTGGATTTGTGCAGAGCTTTCAAGATGAAGCACTGTGTAGATGTGCAGTTGGGTTGGTTAATACTTATGTATGTAACTTGTTTAGATTTCTAATGAGAACGATGAGTTTTCTTTTACATTTAAATATGTTTCTTCTTATATAGCAATCCCTGATATAAATGGTGGTAGTTGGTAAAGACAAAGGGTCATATTTACAGGGCGTCCATCAGAAATCGTAGGGCCCATGACAAACATTTTAAGCAGCCCCCAACCCCCCATCTCGACAGTATTGCGAGCCGCCCCCCATTTCACCCTTCACGAGCCTCCTCTCTTTCCCCCCTCTTCCCATGCATTTCTCTCCCTTCCGTCCCACCCCCTCTCACTCTCACGTCTCGCATGTATTTCTCTCCCCTGCGTCTCACTCTTACGCCCTCTTTTCCTCACTCACCCCCTCTCTCCTCTCCCTCTGTCAATTACCACACGCTCACTCATTCCCTCCCCCTCGCACAATTCCACCCACAAGATATATACCAAAAAACTTTCCACCCCAATGCAAAAAACTTTCCACCCCCAAATATAGACAAAAATCCCCACCCCCCAAATATATACAACACTCCCACCCCCCCCAAAATGCATACAAAAAACTCACCTACACAATACATAAAAAAAATAATACATATAACACCCCATACATACATACATACAGGTACATACATACATACATACATACATACATACATACATACATACATACACCATCATATACAGTAAAAAATCAACCCTCCCCAATACATATAAAAAATACCCCAACCCATATAAAAATACCCCAAGCTCCCCAATACATATAAAATTTCCCCCAAGCCCCCCAATACATATACAAATTCCCCCAAGCCCCCAATACATAAAAATACCCCCAAGCCCCCAATACATATAAAAAAGACCCCACCTCCAATACATATTAAAAAAAGACACCCCATATATATTAAAAAGACCCCCACATCCCCAATACATATTTTAAAAAAGCCCACCCCCCAATACATATAAATAGACTCCCACTCCCCCAATAAATATTAAAAAGACCCCCACAATACATATATAAAAAAGGCTTACCTTGTGGATGATCAGGCCGGGTTCAGTGGCTGTGGGGGACCAGCGGCCGGCACTGCAAGTTGGGCTCGACCTCTGGCACAAGCCCGGCTGCCGGTAATCTCGTGGCCGGGCCACGACTCTCCACTCAGCAGCAGCCTACATGTCTATATCCCTCTGCCCCATGTGAGCTTCCGACAGGCCTCCCTCTCATGCGGCGGCACGCCGGAAGCAGAGAGCGCTGACGTTAGAGCACTTCTGGCGCACTGACGTCAAAGAGGCCCATCGGCGTGGGACAGAGGGATAGTCATGCAGGCTGCTGCTAAGGGAGAGCCGGGGCCCGGCCGCGAGAGGACTAGCAGACGGGCCTAGCCAGAGGTTGTGCCCAACTTTCAGTGCTGGCTGGCCGGGCCCCCCCAACTCACTGGGCCCGGGACGCCAGCCCCGGCAGACCCACCCTGTTGGCGGCCCTGCATATTTAAGACACATCCTGCACTGGAAGACACCTTAAAGTGCTTTAAAGTCAATGGCTTAGATGCACAAAGCTCCATTAAATCAGGGCAAATAATGTGACATTACTTAAATCGCAAAGTGGGGGGCGTGAGATTTTCTGGGGGGTGCGGCTGTTACAGAGGCCCCCGCGCTTCTCCGAAGGCATTTAAAATAAATGCCGAGGATCGCGCGAGGCCTCTGTAAACTTCTTGCTTACCTTGGTTCCAGCGATGCGTCTCCATGGCGCCGGCGTAATGTCGCGAGCCGTGCGGGTGGAGGAGAGGGGGGGGGGGGGGGCACGAGACAGAGGGGATAGGAGACAGGGGGGCGCATTACGGAAAGTTTGCGCACCCCTGACTTAAATAGATAACTGACGTTATTTTCACAGAGTTTAACGGGTATCTACTAAGCTAATTATATGCAAAAATACAGCTGTGAGTTACAGGTGCAGCTGCCGGTTTTAAACCACTTGCCTTGGAAAATCTGTGACTATCTCGCAGTAACTCGTGAGATTGTCCACAGAAGGCTGCAATGGCCCATCGGATTAACACAGCGGGGGGGGCCTGCGTTTGAATGGGACTTGCAGCCTGGTAGGATTCAAACAGCGTGAGTCCTATTCAAATGCAGGTCACCCGCTGTGTTAATCCGATGGGCCATTAGTCTGACTGCAGAAATCTCGCAGCATTCGATGGGCTTTAGTGCAGAATTCTCAAGGCAAGTGGTGTAAACCGGGCAGCTACAGCTGTATCTCGTTAGAATAGACTTTAAGTCCCACCTTAAAACACACACGCTTAACGAAGCATATGAGTAGCTCCGTGGCTGATACTATACACCTCATACATAAACCGTGGCCCCTTGCAAACACACTTACCAGAACGCCCTCTTCCTGTCTCTGTACGTTCTTCTTACCACCCAATTTGATTGTAAGCTCTTCGGAGCAGGGACTCCATTCCCTAAATGTTACTTTTATGTCTGAAGCACTTATTCCCATGATCTGTTATTTGTATTATTTGTTATTTATATGATTGTCATGT
Source organism: Ascaphus truei (assembly GCA_036426205.1). Classification (NCBI taxonomy): domain Eukaryota; kingdom Metazoa; phylum Chordata; class Amphibia; order Anura; family Ascaphidae; genus Ascaphus; species Ascaphus truei. Next base: position 244,248 of record WSYH01000255.1, read on the forward strand.
GTATTATTGCTGTGAAGGCATATGTACATTAATGGCGCTATACACCTGTAGCTAATCATACTCGTGGACACTTTCCTAGCTTCCTTTAAAAGCAGACCATGGCCACGTGTGAGCAGTAGACCGCTAAAGTATGCTGTGGCAGGATAGCTATCCAGCATTAAAAAGTATCAGTAGAATGGCAAGTATGGGCCAAAGTCTGCCTTCTGCAAAACAGACATAACTGGTTAAAGAAACGGCACCACATTTGTCAAAATATGAAATCCCATTGTATCCCATGGGACCATATTTCTTCGATAAATCTGGTGCAATGATTTTGCATCTGAAAGACTTTGGTACATAACCATTACATATTACTGTACATGGCATGTTAACTGATGAGTTAAAGAAGAGACAGCTGACACGTAATAAAATTAATAAAATTCTGCTTCTTTGTCCATTATTTTATTCTCCTCTTTCCTTTTCAGACGTGGGATTAAATTCCCTGGTTTACTCTTTGCATCAAATCTAAGAATTTTAGCTCAAATTGATCAAATCTAAAAATCTCAGCTCAAAAGGAACACCAACTAAACTTAAAGCAGAAATCCCGGCGAATGTCTTTTTTTGGGTCACTTTTTTACAGCACTTGAACCGGCGGCCTCCAGAGCTGAACTGCTCTATTTTTAGCTCTGGATACTCCCTAGTTCCCAAAATATACCAGTTTTAAAACTCCCTCCAGAGGAAATAAAATGACCATTAAATCTTGCAGGTTTAACGAGCCAATAGGAAGCCACAACATCAGCTGCAGCTTCCTACTGGACGGCTGTCTAAGTCTCCTTAAAAATAAAAAATAAATCAGGTAGTAAGATTGGTACCTTCACCAGTAAGTGTCTGAGGAATTGTGAGAACCCCATAGCTGGAAAGAGTTCAGTTCAGCTCCGGAGGTCCCACCGGTCCTTATGCGGTAAATGGGGGATAATTAGGCAAGATTGCTGCTTTAAATGTAACTGTAAGGTGGACTGCAAAGAAAGCAGGTGTACTTACGCAAGATAAGCAAAGTAAGAAGATGACAACCCCAACAAGTACCGTCCCTCCCTTGGAAAACATTTGTGATGTCATATCTTTGTTTTTCTGCTTTAACTAGTATTCTGAGGAACGCGACCCCGCATTCAGCCCAGATATTGTACTCGTATACAACTGATTTTTATGGAATGTGTATTGGCCCCGTGCTCTTCTACCTATGTCTCCATGACAGCTCGGTGTGTATACCAGCTTGATATAGCTGATTATTTATGGTTTTATTTTGTATGCGGATTATCTATGTGATAGCTTCATATGATCTACCTTCAGATACTGAAACCAGTTTTACGACTTATGCCTATTTTGATCCAGTTTAGTACTGCTTGCTGCAGCAGTATTGTTGTGTTAGATCATGTTACTGTTTATTATTGCCCTTTCCTTTGTACTTTATTTTAATCATGTTTATGCTTCCGTTTACCACTGCGCTACCATTACTGTAGGGACTTTTTTGTTCTTTTTATTAGGGTACTGTTGAATTTTTTTTACTCTCTTTGCTTGAGAAAAATCCAACCTGGGAACAAAACATTAAATAATTGACCAGATTCTTACATTTTCTGCAGTTGCAGGAACAAAATATACAAAATACTGTATACTGTATGTGGTACTTATAAGCATTTATACATACACCCCTTCATTTTATATTGGCAGAGCTTGCAAACGCACAAAGTTACATCTTACCCGATAGAATATTCTGTATGTTGATAATGCATTCATTACTTTAATTGGATCACTTCTCCTTTGTAGGGTTCCCTCTTAACCGGCACTGGTTGACATACCTGCATAAACATATTTTCATTATTGCATTGCCATTTTCTTAATTTGTCCCTGGACTACAAAGACTTTATCGGTCCCGGACAACTTTTAATAACCACTGTAGGCAGCTTTTTAGCTTTTCTATCACTGACAGTATATCTTTTCATAAAGTTGTTTTTTTTAGATATAGATCTAGTACACTACAAAATAGCCCACATTTATGAAGTGATGCTTTTGGATAATACACCTTTAAAGCCTGAAACACATCATACAGTTTATTTACTTAAATGCGTCTCCCTGTCACACTCCATTGCTTGTATCTTTATGCAATCTTAGGCTAGGTCCCCAGTGGCCGCAGGTGAGGCGGTGGCGGCGTGAGCGGCACACGCAAGGTACTGCCCTCTATGGGGCCGGTCCCAGTAGCTGCCTGCGTCCCCCGGCAGTAGATAGAGAGAAAACATAGAGCACTGCAACTGAAGAACTGGAGGCAGGATCAATTGTGAAAAAATAAAGACATTTTATTTGCAAAAAAATGGCGCTTTATCAAAGAGTTCCCCGGCACAGTGTGCGATGCACGACCGCCTTTGCAAAAAGACAAGAATTTTGTTTTTTAGCACGGCGGCTGAGCATTGGTCACGTCACGCCAGCGGTTCAGCCAATGAGGGCGAACCAGCCACCTGACATCACACCCCTGCCACGCCTCCCTGTCGCCAGTAGTCCACCTGGTCACGATGATGCCGGGAACCCTCAAAACCCTCATTCCGCATGGTTTGAAACATAGATCTCGGTGCTTTCCTCGCTGATTAATAACTGATTCAAGTTAACCACTGTATAGTTATCACCGCCATCACTGTTAATAGATATTCCCACCTTTAAACATTATTAACATAATTGCTGTGCTCGTGTGCTGGTCTTTCTGTCTCTATGTCCTGCACATTGCTCACCTTTATTCATTCTTCCCTTATGAGTTACTATATGCAAGTTTATTTTATATGTTTTTATTACTATTTTAGTGTCATGTTAATGTAATTTTTTAATATCAATTGAATCAATATTTTGATACTCTCTTCAATATTAAATTTGATTGACTATTGTAGCTCAATTGAGCATTTATAATATGTGCCTACATTCCTTTTTACACTGTCATTGTTTACCTGTTTGATTGAACTAGAGAGAACCTCTGTGATTGGCAGATATTCTTGGGACAATCAACCTATGGTTTTGTACATACACCTACAGTATATATCCCAGGTAACCATGCTGTGTATTATTACACCTGATGAAGTTCCCCTGACCGGAACTAAACGCATAGGGTTGTTATATTTCCATGCCAAAGTAACCCCTGCAGTGATTCACCCCTCTCTACCTGCCCGAGTGTATTGTATTATCCCAAGAGGACTATAATTGCAGGATTCAGCTAGCTCTATCTGTTGGAGTGGCCGACAAACTTTCCTTCTTTACTCTGACATCACTGGGACGGGATTCAGCAAATATCGCGTGATCTGACAACGGGAGTGAGCCGATCACACGGACACACGCAGAAACCCACAATGCGTATTTTACCTGCTACATTTTAAGTAGCCCCTTTGTCAAGGAACAGGAATCATAGTTCTGTTCCTTTTTTCCCTTTTTGCAGCTCTGCCTGCTGGCCCTTTATGCAGTTGTACTTTCCCTGCAGTTATTATTCTCAGTGCAGGCGATATGGATACATTAGTTTCTTTCCCTATCTCCTGGCCTCCTGCAAGTGGTTTTTATGACAACCCCTGTTATTCCCATGGCATAGTGAACTGTTCCATTACCCCCTGCCTGTATTCACAGTTTCCTTAGCCCAGGCTCTGTTGCTGTGAGACACCCTCCATTTTGCTTCCTTTTCACCTCAGCAGGCTAAGCAGCACTACTCATGCCCCCAGCTCTTGGTAGAGTATCGTTTTTACTTTTTGTCCTTACTATCAAGCACTATTATTGCAGACAAACTCTCTCTCACTACACCATCTACAAGTATATTTGTGATCTGCTGCTTTTCAATAGAAGTGAAGAAAACTCATAGAACTTGTGGTGCTTGTAAAAGGAAACTAGTTAAGCTGTCTGGCCATATATCACCCAGCGTACTTCCCTGTGGTTCCAGAACACCCTTGTCTTTTACATATAAACCGTATCTCAACAGTACAGTACTTAACTATTTTTGGCTTTTTTCTATTGCCCACAGAACAGTCACAGTTGGGACTACACTATCACACACCGTTGAACGCCAAGGAACAAGTGACAGTTGCTTGTTCCTTGGCTCTATTTGAAAACTAACCACCCCAACTGCCTTCCCTGATCGCGCACGCGACCAACAACCTAGCTGGGGGGGGGGGGGCCGCACCCCCCGGTCAATAGCTGTAGCCACCCATGCGGGCTAGGCCAGCTCTATAATAGTCAGACCTGTGTCTGAATAACGTAGGCACTGAATCTTTATTCGTAACAGTCTATCTTATACCAAAGGGAAGGAGGCGTGCAGCCATAAAGCCTGAGTGTCTCACAACACTGAGTTACTTGCTAAAACATTGGCATATGTTCTTGCAGAGGAGACATACTGGAACAATAGACAAGACATGTTTACACCATTCAAGGCCGAAATCTGACTCGAGGACAAAATATGTGGAAAGTAGCATAAGCATTTTCCTGCACACACCTGCACAACACTTAAACACCTGCTAGTTACCCACAACACATTTTTTCAGCAAGACAAATTCTTACCCACAACCCATTGCTATAGCAAGGCCTGAAGTTTTATTCTACAGTGCTTACTATATAATAAGTAGTATCTTCCTCTCAATAAACACATCCCCCTCCATCTTAATGGTCATGTGACTCCTTTTATGCCGCCTCCTAGGTACCTGATCAAATTTATGGCAAAGTTGGCAGAGCATCAAGATGTGAACAAGATGACGCCAAGCAACATCGCTATTGTGCTGGGACCTAACCTGTTGTGGACAAAGAGTAACGGGTAAGACCACGGAGGCGCGGCTTCCAGAGGGCTCAGGACTGAAGGTTTTTCTGCTATGACGGCTGGATTATGGCTCTTCTATAATCCCCGTGAGATGGACAGATGTCCAGGTGGAGCCTGCTTCACTGCTCATACCCCACAGCAGCCTGTGTGTGCGAGAGTCGACTCCCTGTATGAATCTGTGCCCCTTCACGGACGCCAAATGCGATCTTCACACAATAAACCATTCGAGCCCGTCCCATATCGTCATCTTTGTACAGCATCCAAAGAGTCATTGTTCTAGGGGCGCCAGGTACCACTCTTATTCTACTCGCACACCCACATTTATACTTCCATTTTTTTTCTTATTTAGAAAGCCTCTCCACTTTCTATTTCTACAGCATCAACATTGCCTAAATCTGTCTAACTTGCAGCCCCCGTGTATAATCAATCCCACAGTATCTCCACTTTTCTTTAAATGACTTTGAGCGGGCCTTTGCATTGAGCTCTTCATCCTTGCATGGCAAACCCACACCCCGAACCATCTAACCACTGTCCTATTCCCATCAACGACCCACTGGAGGAACCTTCGAGGGGCCCTGAGGACCCTGAAGGGGATATCTCCTGACCTATATCTCTTTCCAGGGACCCCTCCATGCTGGACATTACCTCAGTCTCTCCCATCCTGGTGGTGAACGTGGTCGAAGGGTTGATCAACTATGCTGCAGATGTCTTCGTAGGAGGTGAGATGGTGCAACATCCTATATGGGAATCTATAATGTCAGAGGGACAGGGAAATGCCGTCTCCAGGGTTTGTCTGCTTAAAACGAGCAGTGGAAATAACTTGATCAGTGGTGGCAGTGGGATGCTACGAGGGGAGACACAGTACCCCTACTTTTAAATGCACAAACCCAGCGTACCCCTCATTTTTATTGACAGGTCAGTGGTTCCACCTTCTTATTGAAAGAATACCAGAATTATTTTGGGACACCTCTCTGCCCATCGCTTTGTAAACATACGTACTGTAGACATATTTCCCCGTATGGTCACCCAAGCTTTTCCTGAATGTCAAAAGAATAAAGATAGGCCCGGTACCCTTACTTTTTTTAAGCCAGTTCATCTACGGCTTTTAAGGAAGTCCCCCAAGAATTTGGGTAAGGGGTGGTGGCCTCTTTGCCTGTGCCTGATTGAAACTCACCCCTCCCCCTGCACAATGTCTGCTCCTTTTTATATCCCCGCAGACGTAGATTTTGGGGTCTCGGAGGGGGGCTCCGCACCCTCCAATCCTCAGCCACAGAGCCAGGCTGACCCGAAATCTGAAGAGATGCTTCCTCTGGCCTCCCCCCCGCCTGCCAGCACAGAGAGGTGAGCAGCTGTGGGACAGAGCAGACGTCCCAGAATGCATTGCGAGGAAGGCACCTAGCAACCTCGGTCAACATAGCAATGCATGATGGTCCCTGCAGTTGCTATCCCTCCAGCAATGCATCATGGTCTTTGTAGTCTCTATCCCTCCAGCAATGCATCATGGTCTCTAGTCTCTATCCCCTCAGCAATGCATCATGGTCTCTATTCCATTGGTGGCCTAATTCCATCCTCAATGGCAAGGTATTATGGATATCCTGTCTTCAACACAGGTGGCTCAATCAGTGGCTCAGTCATTTTCATTGAGCCACCTGCGCTGAAGCAGGGATTTGCTTAGAACCTGACCTATTGGTGGTCCTTGAGTATGGAGTTTGGCCACCCATGGACTAGTCTCTATCCCTCCAGCAATGTATGTTGGTCCTGTAGCCTTCAGCCCCTGGTATTGCATCATGGACCCCTTTGTCTCCATGTCCTCCCTCCCCATGCACCATGGTCCTATTCTCACTTGCAGTGGGAACCCTGCAGTTTCACCCATTCATACCTCCCTCGGTTCCTTTAATATAATCTCACTCAATGAAGGCGCAATCTTTACACACTATTATTTGGTCCGGAAACCCTAAACCGTTGTATTTCAGGCCTTGGACTTTGACATCTGTGTCCTGTAGTCTCATTAATCCTCGCAGCAATGCATGCTGGTCCCTGTAACATTAACCCTTTCTGTATTGCCGTGTGCCTTCCATTAATGCTGTGGTTGTTGATGTCCCCTCGTGCTGTTTCTCCCTTCATCAGAGATCCAGAGATTCCAGCTGGATCCCAAGAACCGGCTCAGATGAAACCGGTCGCTCCAAAGCCTCTCCCACCCGTAGAAGAGGGTAAACATGCTGTCACCCAGACAGAGGCCAGTCCCAGCAGCACACGCAAAAGTGAGTGCAGAGCAGCATCTGTGTGTGAAAAAACAGAGTGAATCTCTGCGCTTCTCCCATTGGGCTAACAATAAACGGGGAAATAAATATAGTGAAACCTAAGTCTGTAAGACAAAGGAGACTTTTAGTTACATCCTTTGATCAAATAATGACAAGTCTGCAAACCAATGTCAAGGTAAGTCTCAATACCGGGTCCCTATGCTAAATGCATACAAATGTTCTGTGAAATATACCCTGAAGGGGTTAATAAACTAAGTGTAAGCTTATGTAACCTAGTGCAGTTAAAAACTGGTATATACCTGTTAACGATAATGTTTAGCCTTATCCAGAAATATAGATGAATATAAATACATCTATATGAGTATTGCTGGCTTATAAGAATGAATATAATAATATGGCAAAACTATTATTTAAGGAAATGAATGTGTAGATATGGGTTCCAATTGGAAACACATTCACACATGCACACCCTGGTTTATGAGAGTTTCTGACACGATAGAGAGGCTTCAATTATGTAAACAATCATTTATTAGAACAGCAACAAAATATAACACTTACATGGTTGTACTAATTATACTTCCTTATAAGGTTTGTACTTATTACAAGCCTAACAATACAATACAGTTCATCCTATCTAACAATACATTGATATAAAACACAGATATATATACAGATTTAAAAGTGCACAAGAATTATGATCATGGTTACCTTCTCTGGGCTCTCCCCCCTTCTCCTCCCTTTCTTCCTTTCTCCATTTCTCCTTCTCTCCTCTCTAACTAATACGCTGTCTTGTTTAAATGTGTTTCTAAACCCATAGCTGAACATGTAGGAGGTTTTGATTGGTTGAAGAAGTATGTTCAAACTAAATTATGTGTGTTGCTTTGAAGTTGATGGGAAAACATAGAAATAACAGATCTATCAATAAATGTTTGGACAGGTCAACAATACTGATTAGAAAAATAGCAGCTGCTTTCCTAAAGGTTAATTCAGGAAACACAAGTTTTATTTTGAAGTCTCTGATACTAAATAAAAGAATGTTGATTATCAGGGTGTGAAGTAAATAACCCTTTTGTTTGTTAATTTCCCCCACTTCTTGCATTTTACTGTATCTGCACCTGGATAAACATCCCTGTATCTACTTCAAAAGACAGTTCATAGGGGTACAAAACTAAGTGTGTAAGAGCGCTAGTGCAATAATAGTA
>WSYH01002352.1:5000-12885 GCA_036426205.1 Ascaphus truei
CAAAGTCACACTGACTGCAGGATACTCCTCTGCAGCCATTTAGTGAACCCCCAAGCCGAATCTTCGCCGATCGATCACAGGAGAACAGATTGATCAGCAACTTAGCCAATTACTTATCATTGTGTGGAGTGTATTAATGCGCATATTAAAGGGAATATTTTTTTTTTTTTAAACAGCAGCTTGGATGCCTGCTTTAAGACTTTAAGTGAAAACAAATCTTGCAAATAGCATTTCCATTATTATATCTATTCATTCAGATATATTGACGATATAAAATTATTTTGTTTCAAATAGTTGTACATAATGCTATACTGTATATTGCTCTAACATGCAATGTATATAGAGATGTACAATATACTTGTAGAATAGTAGTGGAGAAATGTTGCAATCAAAATATGTTTGAGTTAACTGCGGTTTGTGTAGGCTGTATTTACACCAATGTAAAAAATGCCCAGGTAATATTTTTGGAGCAAAGTTCTACATCTATAGAGACCACATTTTCCTTTCTATAATAGATGTGGTCTTGTAGATGTAGTCCTGTGGATGTAGTCCTGTGGATGTGGTCATATAGATGTGGTCCTGTGGATGTGGCCATATAGATGTGGTCCTGTGGATGTGGTCCTGTAGATGTGGCCCTATGGATATAGTCCTGTGGATGTGGTCCTGTGGATGTGGTCCTATGGATATAGTCCTGTGGATGTGGTCCTGTGGATGTGGTCCTATGGATATAGTCCTGTGGATGTGGTCCTGTGGATGTGGTCCTATGGATATAGTCCTGTGGATATAGTCCTGTGGGTGTGTTCCTATAGATATAATCCTGTGGATGTGGTCATGTAGATGTAGTTCTGTAGATGTGGTCCTGTGGATGTCTTCCTGTGGATGTGGTCCTGTGGGTTTGTTACTGTAGATGTGGTCCTATGGATATAGTCCTATGGATATAGTCCTGTGGATGTGGTCATGTAGAGGTAGTTCTATGGATGTGGCACTATGGATATAGTCCTGTGGATGTGGTCATGTAGATGTGGTCCTGTGTATTACATCTATAGAAGGGACCATGTGGTCTCCACAAACTGTGATGAATAATCTATATGGCATTTTGATGCTGCCCCAATAAATGATCATGCAAACAGCCCGATGCAAATACGGCAGGGGAATTGAACTAATAATGGGATCCAAAAACTATAGGACACAAGGTTTGTATATAAAGTATTTTATTACCAACACAATGTATTTGTGCGTGAGACAAACTATTAGCAAGGAGGAAACCTGCCGCTGAGAAATGAAATGCAGAATAAAGACGTATTAATATCGTGTCACATGTAAGAGTGCAATGACTTGCAGGCACCAAACATACTTACTGCAGGCTTCCTATCACTGCAAAAACTGAAGCACATGTACAATTTAAAATAGGAAGGGGTCAATGAATACAGGAACTGCAGGACGTGTGTGCTTGGAAAAGCAGGGCCATATTGTTTTTTTATTTATATATATATATATATATAAATATATATATATATATATATATTGTCAGCGTATACTGCAGAGTTGTAATGAGCAGTGACAATTATTTAGAAAACGATAACATTGCGATTTTCTTCCTTTATTAGAAATACAATTATACCGCCACTTTTTAAGACGTGGGCTTTATTTTGCTTTAAACGGGAAAATCTCAATCTAAACTCACATAATTAGACGTGGGCTTTATTTTGCTTTAAACGGGAAAATCTCAATCTAAACTCACATAATTAGTCTGTTTGTGATCACTTATACAGTTCAGTTGCAGTTTGATTGGAATGTGTGTGTACTTGTGTGTGTGTGTACTTGTGTGCGTGTGTACTTGTGTGTGTGTGTGTGTGTTGTGGTGTGTGTGTGTGTAATTAACTCCTATGTACCTTGGATGTTGACATGAATATATATATATATATATATATATATATATATATATATAGACTATATATATTATATAATATATTATATATATAGATATATATATATATATATATGTAACTTTAAGAACAAGGTCTACGTTGAAGACCTAAAACGTTGTAATATAATTGAATAATCCTATCACTATTTGTTGGACCTGAGAGTTTCCGTCTTTCCCATACAAAATATCACTTTCTTTGTAGAGCACTGTATAATATCTATCTATCTATCTATCTATCTATCTATCTATCTATCTATCTATCTATCTATCTATCTATCTATCTATCTATCTAACTATCTATCTATCTATCTATCTATCTATCTATCTATCTATCTATCTATCGCAAAGAAAACGAATCTTTTCAACATCAAAGAGTATTTAAAAGAGGAAATGGTTGCAATTGCGTTAAAACGATGCAGCTTTAGTTTTCTGATTTCTATCACTAAACAGCGGATCAACTAATAAATGTGGCAAACCAGAGAGAAATAGTGACATTTTAATGCACAGCATTGTCACTTGTGGGAGAATGATAACACGTTTATAGCTGTGGTCTGGGGGAAAAAAAATATTCCCTTTTGATGTTTGAAAAGACCCCTTCACCTGTGTTTTGTTTTTGCTGTGTTCCTGCATCAAACACAGAATAAAAAGTGCTAAATCAACTTTCCTGACAGGGGGTATATTGTCTTGCAAAGTGGTAAGCTCCTGTTTTAATGAAGAGTGTGTATGTCTTTTATCAAGCTGATTTGGTCTTGAAAAAAACACCTATTTATTGGTTTAGTGCTTTTCTAAAACACCCTCCAAGGTTTTTCTATTTAATGACTAAGCATATGCTAATGCCTAAAAGAAAATGGGGATCTTTCATGTTGGCTATTAGTTACCAAATGACTTGAAAAGCAAATACCAGGGGCTATAATACAGATTATTTACCCATTGTAATTACCAGAGGGGGGAGGGGGAGGGCTCTTATCAACCTGATACAGTTTGTAGTGACTGTTGTGACAAATTGTTAGGAGTGTATATAAAACAAATATAAATTGTACTTGGACAACAGTGGAAACATGTTAACATTGGTAATGGAGGACGGATCTCACCCATTTAGGGCAACTTTTAAAAGAGATAATCAGATACACAAATAGATAATAGGTTTTGCAAATGGAAAACAACACGCTGCATGGAGATGGGAAGAGAGCTTATAATGGTTTCCGTGGCTGTTTTAACATGTTTACTATATTCTAAAGGAATATATAAATAATTTCACTGCTAATCCAATATTTTTTGCAGTCTGTAATATATCCATACACACGTGTTTCCATTTTCTTTCCCCCCTTTTAGCACTGAAGGTGGATTTTTTTTAATGCCTGTTTAAGTAAAAAAAGACATACAATCTATTATGTAATGTTTCATGCTGGTTTCGTTTTCAGGAATATTGCAACTTTAACACAACATGATTATTTATCTGCTATATTCTAAGTGCTAAGCCTGCATAAAGAACACATTCGTGATAAGATAAATGCCTTTATGATAAGAATCATAGTGATTATATATTGTTTAAATATATTATATATTGTTATAAAATAATTATATGAATATTCAACAACGTTATGTGTATATATATATATGTTGTGTGGTGTATATATATATATATATATAAGATATATATAATATATATACTATTCTTCTATCTTATATAAATCATACGTATATTATATATTATAGTGCAGCAATAAACTGAGTTCTCCCGTATCGGTGATACCTTTTTTTATTGGACTAACATGTTTATGTCATAGGACAAGCTTTTGAGAGTTCTCCTCTCTTCTTCAGGTCAAGCAATACTGGTTTACAAAGGAATCTATGGCTGAAGAAGAGAGGATAACTCTCGAAAACTTGTCCTATGACATAAATTGTTAGTCCAATAAAAAAGGTATCACCGAATACTGGAGAACTCATTTATTCTGCACTATCGCAACTGGACTAACACGGCTATTTTCTGATATATATATATATCTCGTTATTGAATATTTCTAAAACTATTTTTTGTCAGCACATCGAGCTCATGTTGAGGTTTATAAATCTTACTGTACAAAAGCAGAGTGGAAGCGAATAAAAAGAGAGATGGGAACACAAAGGAACTGTTAACCAAATGCGAGCCCATCTCCCACGAAAATGCAGAATAACAACTGCAATCTGTTGTAATGGGGCTAACTCAATACAACGTTTATCTGTCTAATTTCCTCCCAAACAAAGCGATTTACACAACACTAGATCCGTCCCATTCCTATTAATAGATAGGTAGCCTGAATCCAGGAGAATAATAGTTACCCAAAAGACGCAGGGACTATAACACCATGTGCATTGTACACAACCCTTTTTTGTGTTGTGTTTTGACTTGTTATTTGTTTGCAGATAGAGGTGACCAGAGCTTCAAAACAGATAGAGTCCTTTTCATAAGATATAAATCTCCGCTTGGACCAGTCACTATATAGGATATACATACAGTGCTCTGCCTTTCTCCATTTTTTTCCTATTATTTGTGTGCAGCCTGTGGGTTTGTAGCAACCCCTGAAAGAAAACTGTGCAGTTATTGTACTTCCTTGGGGTGCAGCCTGGTTCCCTTTCCAGGACTGGTGTCCATCCCATCCCATCCCATCCAGGTCCTACCAGCAGTTACAGCGATTGCAATGCAATTACTGGGTCATTTTGTGTTGCACACATGCAGGCTATCATTACTATCCTTAATATAATCCCCAATAAAGGGTTAACAATTCTAACCAACAGAAAGAAAAGCCGATCTACATGTCCATGTGTGTATGTAACTGCACAGCTGGAGTAACACTGCTAACAAAACATGGTAAGTAATGTAATAATATTTTTAAGAAATATATTGCTTTTTGCCCGAATACTGCAGACGTTTTGCATCTGGGATTGTCTGATTGTTTGCTATTATTATATTACAGTGTGTGTGTGTGTGTGTGTGGTGTGTTGTGTGTGTGTGTGTGTGTGTGTGTGTGTGTGTGTGTGTATATAGCAATGGTTGTCTAGTGAAAATACAGAAACTATCACAATTGGTGTGTTATTATTTGTAATACTATTAATATAGTATTATTATCCCTGCTGTTAAAATGGTGCAATAAGTGTCCAAAAAAAAAGACTAGATTTATCAAAGGAAAATAAAAACAATAAAGAATAGTTGAATATTTTTTCTATTCAATTAGTGCTGTGTTTGCCCCAGGTTTGCGTTAGTTTTGCAGCAGAGCATCTTTAATAATATTAGTGTGGTCTGTAGGAATATTTAGTACCGTGAGGTATTATTAGGACTTTAATAAAAAAAATGTGTTATTATTTTATTTTTATTATTATTATTTATTTATAAAATGTTTTACCAGGAAATAATAAAATGGAAACACAGGGGAGTCTAATAGGAAAATTAATAAAACACCTCTCCTTTGATTATCAGCAGCAAATAAATGAAGACCTTTAAAAAATAAAGTCCCTACAGACACAATAGGAAAGGACCAGAGATGGACTCAGAGAATGTGAAACCACACAGATTACCTTTAAATTCTTCTCTGCCTGGAAGCCTGTCAGTCAGTGGCTGCCCTCTGTTATCCTGTAAACGTGACAGATTGGGGGCTCGGTAACTTCTGCACAGGTCTTCTGCTCTTCAATCTTTCAAAATACTCAAAGGAGAGGGGTCTACAGATTAATTATTATTTAAAGTCTTACCCCCCCTCCCCCCCCATCCTAAGAAACACAATACTGTTTGGTGAAGGCAAAATAACAGCAAAGAAGCCAGAAGCTTAACATTTGGAAACTTATGAAATGTAATCTGCATATCTAATTGATTCCCAGAATATCACTTTAAAAGCAGAAGATGTATATCTGCGTGATGGATATAACATTAATAGGCACATCCATATAGGTTCACAAGTCACACATGGCTCTTTGAAGATTACCCTGTACTATTTAATGCCCAATTCACACATGACATTTTGTTACCTTGGGTTTTTTTTTTGTTTTACTAAATTAGCCAGTTTTACATATTGAAACTGACTTACTTTATTACATTAGCCAGAGCCAGTGTCACTCACCCAATGGTGCCCTGTGCATTACAGCAGGTGTGGGTGGGATAGGAGAAAAATACATGTTATTTATTTATTGTTCAGGATTTTTTTTATTTTCAACCCATGGCTACAAAGTGCTAAGCTTTCAGTGTTCATAGGGTTAACATTGTATAAAAATCGACTAAAAGACGCCCACCACAGCACTTTAAACACAAACAAACAAAACGTATTTTTGCTTTATTATATACAGCCTTTGATTACCTCTATTGAAAAGGAATTACCTAAACTGCCAATCTGTTCTCCTGTGATCGATCAGCAAAATCCTGTTTCCCTGGCTTCACTAATAGCTGCCTTTTAGTTTAAATTAATAATTCAGTCAGTGTAACTCAGCAGCTACAATGTATCCTTATATTACTAAGTTAACATTATCTATCTTTACCGTTTGCAGCTCAAACTGCTGGGAATATTGGCAACAAATGATCACAAGGAGGAAGTGTTGCAAATATCTTGCACTGCTGGGCAGGTGGGCAAAAGCTGTTATAGAAATCAAAGGGATGCTCAGTATATTAAAAACCATTAAAAATGGCATGAAGACTTACATTAAAAAATAAATATTATCTAATACTACAGAACTGATTTATTTAAAAACACACATGTAGGATATTGCATGGATTGCTCAACTTTGTAACGATCCGAATGGGCTTCTCTATACTTTTATACCTCTCCAAAGCCGCCTTGTCAGGTTTAAGGTCTCCCTAAAACCAACACCCTCGTCACGTCTGTCATATCAATTTAATGCGGTTCCACTGTCTTAAGCAATGTAGAATAATAGTCCCAATAAATCCACTACTGAGTAGAACGTTAGAGGGACAGACCCACATAGGGGGCAATGCAATAAATAAACTACTTAGGTATGTATATATGTATATATTTATTTGTATAGCACCAGGCACGTACACAGCACTTTGCCATTTTTTAAATTAAAATAAAATTACAGTTCAGGGGATATTATAATACAGATGATGTACATGTAACATTGGAGGAAGAAAGGAGTCCCTGCTCCGAAGAGCTTACATTCTAATCAGCACGTGGGGGGAGACTAATGGTAACGGAGTTAGAAAACCTTAATGCCATTTATTCAATGGAGAAATTTTACTTTTTTGATTCCTGTGAAAATATGACATTTCTATTTTCTTCTAGAGATTTTTTAATAGGTAAAGTGTTTTTTTTAAATTTAATATGGGTATATAGATTTAAAAGGACAATTCCACTTCAGCAGTTTAAAAATGAATAAATAATCCAGCAATGCATCAACGTCACTAACTTCAGGGTTTATTTCACTAAAAAAAAATGTGCATCGATTCCCCTGACCCTGAGAGGTTGGAAAGCTTGTAACATTTCAACGACTTGTTGGTCCAATAAAAGGTATCATCCCCCGCTACTCCCTCTCCCTCCTGTGTTACTCATACCCCGTACTCCCTCTCCCACAGCGGACAAACAGATTCGTTAGTCGAAATAATGCATATGGGGAAGATTTTAAAATCCCTGCAAAGCTTTTGTTTATCTGTGAAATGGTAAAAGTTTAAAAAAATACCTATACTTGTTTGAGGATTTTTTTTTATCAGTGTCAATCATCAGCCTATGAATTATGTTACTGTCATTTATTCATTTTGGTCTTAGGAGAGACTGTCCCTATAACACAGGGGGGGCAACTCCAGTTGTCAAAGGCCACTAACAGGTCAGGTTTTCAAGATATCTCTGCTTCTGCACAGGTGGCTCAAGCAGTAGCTCAATCAGCGGCTCAGTCAAAGATTCAGCCACTGCTTGAGCCACCTGTGCTGAAACAGAGAAATCCTAAAAACCTGACCTGTTAGTGGCCCTTGAGGACTGGAGTTAC
>WSYH01002352.1:13081-72366 GCA_036426205.1 Ascaphus truei
CCCCCCCCCCCCCACTCTATAATAGGTAGGGACAGTTAAATATATACGCTTTTAGAAAACCAGACAAATATAAGTATTTTAAGCAGTTTTTTGTCAACCTCTGTTCCAATTATAATCAAATGCTTTGGGGGGTTTCAATAACCTTTGAATGCAGCTCCTGTCGCACGCGAGCGGAAATCAGCCAACTTACAGACATTTTGGTTGGCTTTTATTTTAGCAGAAACGTGCTAAAATAAAGGAAAACCCGGTCATTCCACCCCCCTGCGTCTGCCCCAACAACATCAATAAGAAGAAAGAGTGCCACCATCGCCACTTCGTTTTTATCATCTTTACCTAACCTCTTGCATGATAAGACTGTTTGTAAACTCTTCCATGCACAGACGTTGTTAAAAGACCCCTTTTTTTTTTTTTGTCATTCGGTGTAGTTCTGAGCTCACGAGGAAGGCAATTACATTGATACGTACTTCCATCTTACTTTTTTACTACCAGTTCAAACTCCTTCCATGCAACTGAAACCAAAACCTTTTCCGTTTTCCGCAGGGAGTCCAGCCTTTCCCTTTCATCATGTTGCAGTCCAGACATCTTGGTTTCCATTTTTTTTTTCACGGCCAGGAAAAAGATGGCTCTGGATGACATTTTATAGATTCGTTGTGATACCTTTTGAAGAACCAACCGCAGGGTTCTTCATACATGTGTAGGGGGCTCTAGAAAAGATGTCGGTTTTGTCCGTATGATGTGTTCATGAGTTCATGTGATTTCAGATTTTTTGGTGAAAGAACACAAGGGTATATCCTCAGAAGGGCGCTAAATGAACTCATTGTGCATTAATATAAATTAAATCTGAATTCATATTGTTGAGGTGTGCATGGATATCCAGCAGGGCCCCGCTTCTCGGCGCTCCGCTGATACGGCGGCACCGAGAAGGGGGCCGCCATGTTGAATTTGAAATTGCGCATGCGAAGAACAGGCGGGTGCGCCCCGCGTGCATGAGCAGACCGCAGGTCGCACATGCGCAGAATGGCGAAAATGCCGGTTTGCGCATGCGCGGCACTGAAAATCGCCAGATCCGCTTTCTGGCGATTTTCACTATACGGCGGGCCTCTGGAACGGAACCCGCCGTATACCCGGGGCCCTGCTGTACATTATTCTGCACCCCTACTTTATGTATTCATTACATTATATATCCTATTAGTTCACACAAACATGTCCCTTTAATCACTAAAAACCACAATCTAGTTAATGATGTTTCAGACATATCTATGACCCCTAACATTTATCTGTGTATGACACATGTAACTTTTTGTAATGAAAGGATTAAGTCCTATACTCATTACATTGCTTTTAAGCTATTCCAAGAAATGACTCAATGATAAGCAGGGCCTGGATGTTGGCAACGCCAGCGAAAGGAAGGTGCTAAATATCGTAGCGTTATTACCAGGAGGTCTGAGGACCGCGGTTAGGTAAAGGGCTCATTACCATAGGATTTTCATATCGCAGGGGACTTACCTAGAACAGCAGCCCCCCTCCGGGCAGCGTCGTGGTGTCATGACATCACGGCGTCATGCAATGTCACGTTGCAACACAGCAAGAAGCGGCCGGCTGCCGAGAAGGTAAGAGCGAACACACCCCAGACACCCCCACACCTATTTCTCTGCCGGTCCGAGGGCGCCACGCTCTCTCCTCCCCCCTCCTCCTGTCGGTGCCGAGATCCAACTGCCGACCGCAGAGGGGAGCTGGAGTAGACGGGGGGGGGGGGGGGGGGGGGGCCCCCCCCCCCCCCCCCCCCCCCCGGCCCGGCGGGACCGGGACCCACCGGCCGCCCGGGGGGGGGGGCGGGGGTAGGGGGGGGGGGGGGGGGGGAGGCGTGCTCCCTCCTCCAGCTCCCCCCTCGGGTCAGATGAAAGATGGATCCCGGCGCCGACAGGAGGAAGAGGAGGATGCGCGGGGCCCAAACTGGCCGCCTTGCTCGCCTTTCCCAAAGGCCGGGCCTGCGATATGAGTAAGCCCGAGGTCTGTTAAAATGTAAGGATCTGTTATTTTTAAGGAAAATGCCAGGACCCCGTAGCGTTTAGCCGCTAAGGGGATACGGGATACGTTAAAATGAGATAACGCAATGTTGAAAAATGAACGACCTTATGAGGCTCGCTCCCATAATGCTGAATATGAGTCCTACAGATTTTTGTCCTTGTTCCCCCCCCCCCTCCAAAAAAATAAAAGGGAGTGTTTGTTACTTCAATAGTTACATGTATAATATTTTTAGAATGTGTTTTATGTATATATATATATAAAAACCATAATACTGAGTTAAGTTATGGTGAGTAAAAAAAGTGACAAAAACCCTCCACAGGAAAGAAAATATGCAAATATAGAGCATACAGTTATATTTGTATATATATATATATATACATTTGAGACACTGAGAATCTACTGCAAAGAATCCCATTTATTTTAAAGATAAAACAAATATCATTCTCGCTACATAAAACTACCACAAAAAATAACAACACAAAAACATGAAAACAATGAGAATTACCAGGGCTTATGTATGAAAGTAAAAATCGGAGCAATTCTGGGCAAAATAAATGCACAAGATGTAACCAACAAAAAGGTCCCATTGAAACCAATAGGATTTTTTTCTCTAATACATATGGGGCAGAGATATTACCCCACGTTTGCCCTAACACATGGGCGCGATGTGTCAACGTGAAGAAAGTGGAAAGAGACGCTTGTGTGGACGCCATGCTGCATATTCTGCTTGCGTTCTCGTCAAATGTATGAAAGTGTTTCTTGCATCTGATGCACAAAAGTTGACGCCAACTCCGACCCGGCAGATGTCTTGGGCGCAAATACAAGATACAAAAGTGGCGCCTGTAGAGACGCAGAGTTTGCTACAACTCATTATAATGTTTGCGTCCTGTAACTCCTCCCTAACTCCTCCTCTCGTCACTGCCCAAGGTTCAAGGTGACGCAAACCGCGCAAAACATGGAGCAAAAACCATGATACGTTAATGCGAAGAGACGCAAGATGAAAATGATGCAGTTTGAGTCAATTTGGCTCCAAAATGTCCTTGACATTAATTTTTCCCCTTAATGGGGTTTTTTGTTTGACTTCCTCTGGATCAATAAGTAAGTATAGATATAGGATAAAGTATCTGTTTAGCATAGGTTGAACTTGATGGACGTACGTCTTTTTTCAACCTCATCTACAATGTAACTATGTATATGACACCCCCACCCGCCTACACGAACCCCGCCATCTTTCTGTTCCCGGGTTTTCTCTTTGGCAGCCATTGAAGACATGAGTAATACACAGATCTGGTCTTTTCTCTGCATTGTTCTTGGCGTCTCGCTTCCTCCCCAGTCGCGTTTTTGTTTAATCACGCATTGGTTCTTACAGAGATCATGAGACTAAAGGGATTTTATTGCATTTTCCATCATTACACCATATGGTCTTTAACAATATACGTGCACAAGCAACATGACCTACTCCGGAATAACATGGGAACACAGCAGACACACAAACAAACATTGGGAGAATGTCATTTATGCTCACGGTATGCTACTCTGTACATTTATGCTCACGGTATGCTACTCTGTACATTTATGCTCCACGTATCTACTCTGTACATTTTGTCTCACGGTATGCTACTCTGTACATATATATATGCTCACGGTATGCTACTCTGTACATTTATGCTCACGGTATGCTACTCTGTACATTTATGCTCACGGTATGCTACTCTGTACATTTATGCTCACGGTATGCTACTCTGTACATTTATGCTCACGGTATGCTACTCTGTACATTTATGCTCACGGTATGCTACTCTGTACATTTATGCTCACGGTATGCTACTCTGTACATTTATGCTCACGGTATGCTACTCTGTACATTTATGCTCACGGTATGCTACTCTGTACATTTTTGCTTTTTCTCCTGTGCCAGGCTCTATAAAACATAAAGGAATCAGAAGGCTAATGTACCCCAAATCTCCGTTCTCCACATTTCCCTGTACAGAAGGGATTAAACAAAAAGCCATTCTATCCCTGTCCTTTAAACTATTAGCAAATACAGACAAGGAATCTGTTGGGATTTATTGCAATGTATTCCTGTCAGATTTACTTATGGGAAGAGAAAGCAGGCACTAAAAAAACCCAGAACATAATCCTTTTTGTGGCCAAGTCTTGCATATTTTGGAACCATAAAGCCTATATTATTGTTTACAAGTTACTGGGAACGAGACAGGCACCAGCTCTCGCTCTTCTGGTTCCAAGTAGAGTTACAGAGTTGGGAGCTAAAATATGGACTTCAAGGGATAATGTAATAAGGGAAGCAGATGCCCGCCCTGACGCAAAAGGGACCTTTTCAAGGAGTTTAGAGGCAATTTGAGTTGAGATTATAGCATGAGTTAGCGAGGAGATAAGGAAAGGCACACATATGTAGGGATTCCGTTTTTCTGGGTTTATTTTTCTCATATAATCAGTTTTTTTTTCTTTCTGTTTTCCAGGGGTCGTTTTATTAAAAATATCTGGGCTCGCCAATGTTAACAATGACAACAAATTCACACACGTTTGGATTTGGTGCACTTTTTTTTAGTTTCTATACTGCCCCCGAGATGCCTCTGTCTCTGACCTGTGGGAACGGCTGCCTCAGGAGGCGGAATTTAATATAGAAAGGTAGCTTCATTTCCGCTGGTTATGGGTTGGAACAGAAAGTGCGAGATGATCAGTCGGCGGCGTTTTTATTGTTTTAAACCGGAATCCCTAAATATAAGGGGATGTATCCATTGCTGCATCTGGGACGCAAGTGTTTTCCCACCGTTCTTAGCATTAGAAATGATCACCAAGGATTTTAAATAAATAACACTGGGTGAATTTATTATGTGTATTAAATGTAAGACAACACTTTGCGATGCTGCAGGCAAAGGGGTAACGACCTTGTGACAAGGTTGAAAGGCTCAGTGAAGACACGTTTTGCTTTCTGTTTGATTTTGTATCAGGAACGAGATGCTCATTTAGGGATCTTGATATAAAGTCGGGTTAAGGAAACAACCTGAAGGGAAGCAGCGGCTCAGTGAGTAAAGACACTGGGGCCGATGCACTAAACTCCAATAAGTGGCTTTAAGAGCGCAAAGTGCCCTTTAAGCCCGATAAAGGCTGCAGCGTGATTCAATAAGCAGTGATAACAGCGCTTTATCGCCCTTAAAAGGCATATTTCTGCCCTGCATGCAAAATGCGCCCGATTAGGCGAATGCGCAGATTTTTGCCAGTACTTGGGATTTACTAAGCAGCGCTAAGTGAATCGTGCTTTAAAAACGCGCCAGAAAAACGCGCCAGCTAAAGACAGGCGCAAAAGAAGCTGGACTTAGAAAAATGTTCTTTGTTTACCTTTTTGCAGGCACACCATCCATACAACAGGCCGGCGGGTGTCCCCGGCTGACCCTGCGGAGGTCCGCGGGGGTGTCTGTGGGACTGCGGCACCAATGGTGTGCCCCCCAAAAAAGAAACAATATTTGTTAAAAAAATACACCCCCCTCGCACCCTCCGCCCGCCCCCTAACACATACATTACAGCAATGGGCAAAATTACTATTATCCACATACGGCTAATAATGCATTTGCCCATTAAAAATACATTAATCACAATAAATAAAATAAATACATTTTGCACTCACCCCTCTTCTATCAGCGATCGCGCTTTATAACTTTAAGCGCGATAGCAGGGGGGGGGGGGACAGGTGCTCACACGATATAGCGTTTTTTGGGTCGGCAGGGCAAAAACGCGCAAGCTGCCTCAGTGAATAGCGCATTTGGCTTCACCCTTTTGCGCCCGAGCAAAATTTTTCCATTTCAGCGTAAAAAATCTGAGCTTAGTGAATCACCCCCACTGACTGGACTGGTACTGAGTTTCAAGCAGGGGAACCTGGTTCAATTCCTGATGTCGGCTCCTTGTCACTTTGAGCAGTCACTTTATCTCCCTGTGACTCAGGCACCAAAATCATAGATTGTAAGCTCTGCGGGGCAGGGACTGTGATTGTAACAATTCTATGTGCTGCGTACCGCGCGCTGCACTGTAATTGGGAAGTGCTCTCACCCATTGGGAAGCGCTCTCACCCATTGGGAAGCGCTCTCACCCATTGGGAAGCGCTCTCACCCATTGGGAAGCGCTCTCACCCATTGGGAGCGCTATATGAAATAAAGTTATTATTACACACAATAATGTGATGTGTTCACTTTATTTCTCCAGTGAAATGCCAGGGTAGCCAGTCCTCAAGGGCAACCAACAGGTCAGGTTTTCAGGATATCCCTCCTTTGACTGCACCTCCTGTGCTGAAGCAGAGATATCCTGAAAGCCTGACCTGTTGGTAGCCCCTGAGGACTGGAGTTTGCCAACCCTGGTCTGTGTGATGCATTCTGAATGGGCTAACAGAATAATACACTGATAAGCGTTTGGAAGGGCGTGCTGTGCAGCTCTGCAGCCTCGGTTTGGGGGGGCGGTTCCTGTGGCAGCCTCGCCTCGGATTCTGGGAGGGCGTTGCTGTGCGCTCTGCAACCCTCGGTTTGGGGGCGGTGGTGCAGCTCTGCCGCCTCGGGTTGGGGGGGGCGTGCTGTGCAGCTCTTGCAAGCCTCGTGTTTGTGGGGGGCGTGCTGTATGCATGCTCTGCATATCGGTCCTCGGTTTTGGGGGGCGTGCGTGTGCCTGTTCAACTCTGGCTCGTCGGTGTGGTTCTGTGGAGAGTAGACAATTCTCGGTAAATCACGCAGATTCGTCCAAATTGGAATTAACCAGACAGTCAGAACTGGGGGGGATAATACATTTGAAAATGGGGAATTTGAAAATATCATTAATGCGCCAAACCCGCCTGCTCATTTCTCTTTTGAAACATTACAGCCTTGGAACCAGTGGGACCCTTAGGAAGGAAACCTTGTTATTTTTAGTGCCGAGACCCCCATCCCCTCTGTCCTGGAACAGGATTGTGTTATTTCCCTGGCTCCAGGCTGCCAGCACTCCTTAACCTCGCGGTTGCAACAATGTTGCGACCCCTTTGGGTTTCTTGGCTTCAGCCAGTTGCCTTGGCAACCCCCCTGCCTTTTGCCAGGATGGACCGCTCCCCCTCCCCTTATCAGGGGGTAATGTCCCAGTTAGTTTCCCATCAGCCCAGACCAGCATGCTGTCTCTTAGTACCAGCAGCCATCCTGGGCTGTCATCTCTCCTATCCTGGTAAAGTGACTGGTTTTTACCTATCCCTATATCCTGCATTTATCCCACTTCCCCCATAGCTCCCCTTCCCCTTTATTACTCATGTCCCAGTGTTCCCTCAGTACTTTCCCCCCCCTTTTTTATTTGTATGTTGTTGCCCCAAATAAACACTTCAGCGAGTAAGAAGTTTCCCTTGCTTGATATATGGGACTGAGTTAACCTGCCTGTCCCTAGGCATCTATCAGGGTGTGTTTGGGCCAGATCACCCTCCCCCGCCTGTCTGAGAAACGTACCTGTGTAGTTATCTTTTTCTATGCTCCCGTCAGGGGAATCAAAATGGCCGCCAAATCTTGCAGGTCTTGTGAGCCAATAGGAAGGCCCCGTGTCATTCAGTGCAACTTCCTGTTTGATGACCATATAAATACCCTGAGGAATCACTGGTAACTAAACCGGTAAGTATTTCGGGAACCGTGGGCTCCACGGAGGTAACAATCGCTTAGTTCAGCTCCAAAGAACCTCCCACTCCAGAACCAATGCTGAAAATATATATATTTTTTGGGGGTGAGATTGATGCTTAAAGTCCAAAATGAACTACTCGGAGTGGCATGTTTAAGGGAATAAATGTGGGGGGTTGGCATTATTATTGGGGGAAAAAAAACGTATTTTAAAATATGTATTTTGTAACGTTTAAAGTTCCCATAGTTCCCATTTAGAGGGTTTTCCTGATCTTTGCCGCTTACCTGGCTTTTGGTTAATCCCTTTGTGATAGAGCAGTTGGTAAATTGTTGTATGTACAGGTGAGTTGACCCTTCGTTAATTTATTTCAACTAATTCTGCTGCTGCCCATCGCCCCGAACAATAAGGACCAGGTAAGGTTAGAATGACAAACGTATCCATATACACAAAGGGAGCAAACAAGTGACATTATTCATTTAAGGGGGAATTCATCTTTTTAAGTAAATAAATGACACTCCTAAATAATAGCAATATAAACATTTTATTTGGCTACTTTGAGCAGCTGCCCCTTTAGCAAACCTTTTGATGTTGTGCGCAGACATTCTTACCTTTCTGCGGACTGGGGAACGCCCGAGGTAACTCTTCATGTATTTTTCCCTGGTAAAATATCTTCTAAATAAATAAATGATATTGCTATCTACAATCACGTGTTAAAATGCCGGTACCTAAAGACCTACGATTAAGGTCGGTTATGGTTAGGTGTATATTTTATAAATATATGTAACAGTATTATGTGATTCTATTGATCTATTACCGGGGGGCGCAAACTGGGGGGGGGCAAGATTTTCTAGGGGATGCGGCAGTTACAGAGGCCCGCGCTCTTCCCCAAGGCACTTAAATGAAATGCCGGGGGATCTGCCACTTCCCTTACCTTGTCCACGGCAACACGGCATCAAATGATGCCGCAGGGTCATGTGATGTCACGTTGCCATGTCACATGACCCCGCTGCGTCATTTGACGCTGGAGACGAGGTAAGGAGGAGGCGCGAGCAGGGGGGGGGGAGAACAGGCAGGGGGGCGCAGGGGTAAAAGTTTGCGCATCCCTGATCTATTACACTTGTTTATTTCACTTTCTTTTGTATTAAATCAAGGGTGGCCAACTCCAGTCCTCAAGGGCCACCAACAGGACAGGTTTTAAGGATATCCCTGCTTCAGCACAGGTGGTGCAGTTGTTGACTGAGCCACCTGTGCTGACGCAGGGATATCTTTAAAACTTGTCCTGTTGGTGGCCCTTGAGGACTGGAGTTGGCCACTCCTGTATTGAATCAACTGCTGTTTGGCGAATTGATGACTATATGTGTGCTTTAATGTGTTGTGTGCACCTGAGGAAAGGTCCATATAGGGCCTGAAACGGCGTCACTGTTCCTACTGTTTCTGTACAATGAATCTGCTGTGAAAGGAGCAATCAGAGACATATCCCACATGAGCTTCTTTAGCAAAATAAATCAGTTCTGTAGTATTAGATAATACTTACTGCATTTAAAATATATATTATTCAACTCTTTTGATGAGTTTTCATATACTGAGCATCCTTTGATTTCTATAGCAGGTTTTAGCCCACCTCCCCAGCAGTGCAAGATCTTTGCCACACTTTCCTGTCGGTGATACTTTGATGCCAATATTCCCAGCAGTTTGAGCTGCAAACTGTAACAATAGATAATGTTACCTTAGTAATATATGGATACATTGTAGCTGCTGAGTTACACTAACTGAAGGATTGGATAAAACTGAAAGGCAGCCATTTACTGAACCCTGGGAAGCAGAATCCTTGCTGATCGATCACGGGAGAACCAATCAATTGGCAGCTTAGGTAATTCGTTTTCAATTAAGGTAATCGAAGGCTGCATCTCTTATATATATATATATATATATATATATATATATAAATGAAAAATATATATTTTTTTTAAGTGCCTCTTGATTTGATCATACAAGTTTGTAAGTAGGGATCTACTTTGCTTGAGTATAGCTGTCCCTTGCCTTTGCATATCTACAATCACAGCACAGAGTACACTCCTTCCCACCTCCCCCATCTTCTTGTATCATGTACATGTGTCAGTCTCTGCTTTATCCAGCTAATGGAAACATATCTGGCGAAACAAGCTAGTGGCGTGTGTGCGTATGCGTGTGCGCGTATGCGTGTGTGTGCATGTGTGTGCGTATGCTTGTGTGCGTGTGTGCGCATGTGTGCGTATATGTGTGTGCGTATGTGTATGTGCGTGTGTGTTGCGTATGTGTGTGTGCTTGTGTGTGCGTGCGTGTATGTGTGTGCATATGTGTGTGTGTGCGTGTATGCGTATGTGCGTGTGTGTACGTGTATGTGTGTGTGCGCGCGTGTGTGTTTGCGTGTGCATATGTGTGTGTGTGTGTGCGTATGCTTGTGTGCGTGTGTGCATGTGTGCGTATATGTGTGTGCGTATGTGTATGTGCGTGTGTGGTGCGTATGTGTGTGTGCTTGTGTGTGCGTGCGTGCGTGTATGTGTGTGCGTGTATGTGTGTTCATATGTGTGTGTGTGCGTGTATGCGTATGTGTGTGTGTGTGCGTGTATTGTGTGTGTGCGCGTGTGTGTGTTTGCGTGTGCGTATGTGTGTGTGTGTTACGTATGTGTGTGTGCGTATGTGCGTGCGTGTGCGTGTGTGTGTGCGTACGTGTGTCTGGGCCTATTTTACTGACATCCAACTTGATAAAAGCAGGAATGCATATCAATAGTAGCCGTAATCTGGCTGCTTCTCAGACAGACGTTGCATTCATTAATCTGTATTTGCCCTGCAGCTATCATGATTTCACCATTTATTCTTCCAAAGCATTTTTTTAAATCAGTTTCCTTAGAGAAGACAGCTTCGGTCAAGGGGAATTTACACAACCTCGATACTTCAAACACCTCCGCGGGCCTCGTCCAGCCCGAGACAAAGATGTTTTCTTTTGAGTGCAGATGCATGTCAGTTCCAGCAGAAAGCGGCGTTGCAGGTTTCGACCGTGTAAAGAGACCATCCTGCGTGTAAAGAGACCGTCCTGCGTGTAAAGAGACCGTCCTGCGTGTAAAGAGACCGTCCTGCGTGTAAAGAGACCGTCCTGCCTGGGACGAGAGAGGACTGAAGGCAATGACGAGTTTAACCATTTGTGACTCAGAAGGACCGGCGACCCCACTGAATGGCACTTTAGTGGGGTGGGGGGGGAGGGGATCTCCCGAGGGGGTGTGAATGGAAGTGGGGGATACTACACTTATGTCGCGATCGCGTCACTTGATTTTCCCTGTAGAAAACAAGCATTTCTGGCTCTTTATATCAGGGAGTGCTGAAAGAGCCTGGCCGTATGGGGACAGGGTACGTTTTGGGCACTGGAAGGGTTAATAGGTGACATGTAGCTGATTGACACATGGTAAACATGGTTGGAGTTTTTTTTTTTCCCCTACAATTTTAATCTAATGTCTTTTGGTGATGAAACTGTCAGTCATCAATATTGGTATCTTAAGCACTGCTCCCTTGTTTACAAAGTGGTTATAAAGCCATCATTAGCCAGACAGATAATCATCAGTAGCCGATCTGCTGGAATCCAGTGTTCCCGGGGTAACATTTCAGAGCAGTGACTCCTCTTCCGAAATGTTACTTTTATGTCTGAAGCACTTATTCCCATGATCTGTTATTTATATTATTTGTTATTTATATGATTATTTCACGTGTATTACTGCTGTGAAGCGCTGTGTACATTAATGGCGCTATATAAATAAAGACATACATACATACTTACATTCATACATACTTACATTCATACATACTTACATACATACATTCATACACTCATACATACATACACTCAAACATACATACATACATACACTCATACATACATACACTCATACATACATACATACATACATACACTCATACATACATACACTCATACATACATACATACATACATACACTCATACATACATACATACACTCATACATACATACACTCATACATACATACACTCATACATACATACATACATACATACATACATACATACATACACACACATACATACATACACACACATACATACATACATTCAAACAACAGGAAAAGGGAGACCAAAAAGCGCACCAGCAAAAACGGAGCAGGAAGGACCCAAAACGAAAAAATGATTAAAAGGGCACTTTAATGTGACAAGACACCCATCCAACGCGTTTCGAACGTCACAGCGTTCTTTTTGAAGGATAAAACACAATGTAATAACATCCATTAAATACCCTCTTACCTGTGGGCCGTTTCGCGCCAAAAAAACGGAACCTGATGACGTCATGACGCTACGCGCGTCATCGCGCATGCGCAGAGCGACCCAGTGCCGTTCTAAGGGCAAAGCAAGTCCCACAGGCAGTATGGCCATCTTGGTTAAGGGCAAGCCATAGAAAATCACTGCCCCATTAATACAATACATCCCTATGGCGCATACATACATCTAGGTTCTAGATATACATTATATGTTATGCAGTATTCATGTATTTACATGTTTTTCAAGTTATTTAGATGTTTTAAATTACTCGTAAATTTGTGTCTATATGTTTTATATACCCTTATTTTCCCATTATGTGTTAGCATAAGATGTAAGTTATTATTGTTATTTTTACATTTTCCCTGATGAATAGAATGCCTTTCTGCTTCTTTTTTCTATTTTTCTTAAACTTTTGATTTTAGCTTTGTTGATGTTTGCATCGCCGCAATGCGCATGCGCAGTGATTAGCATTGCATGTATGCGTCATGGGGATGTTTATTGTATTAGTGGGGCAGTGATTTTCTATGGCTTGCCCTTAACCAAGATGGCCATACTGCCTGTGGGACTTGCTTTGCCCTTAGAACGGCACTGGGTTGCTCTGCGCATGCGCGATGACGCGCGTAGCGTCATGACATCATCAGGTTCCTTTTTTTTGGCGCGAAACGGCCCACAGGTAAGAGGGTATTTAATGGATGTTATTACATTGTGTTTTATCCTTGAAAAAGAACGCTGTGACGTTCGAAACGCGTTGGATGGGTCTCTTGTCACATTAAAGTGCCCTTTTAATCATTTTTTCGTTTTGGGTCCTTCCTGCTCCGTTTGTGCTGGTGCGCTTTTTGGTCTCCCTTTTCCTGTTATTGCATATCTGTAGCTGCACAGCTTGCCTACCTACTACCAGGATGTGAGTATTGCTTATTTTCAGGGGAACCTGCCGATGAGACTGAGGGTGAGTGGGCTTGTACCATCTACCACCTGTCTTCAGGAGGATAGTACCCATACTATTGCACATAAGTAC
Organism: Ascaphus truei; assembly: GCA_036426205.1. NCBI lineage: Eukaryota > Metazoa > Chordata > Amphibia > Anura > Ascaphidae > Ascaphus > Ascaphus truei. The sequence goes on from WSYH01002352.1 coordinate 26,075, forward strand.
TATATTATACTTATTAGTACCCAGGTTTAGTGGTTTGGCTTATTTTATTCATTGCACCTGCATTAGAGCGCTTTAGCCACTTTCCACAATACATTCAAACAATACTAGCTCCCTTAAAAAAAAGCACAAGAACGCATCAACATTTAACCCCTCCATCACTGGAGAGGGCCGCAGCCTGTGGTGGAAGTTGCGGTTAACCCCTTCACTGGCCAGGCTGCCACTTGGAATAATACACTGAAGAATAAGGCCCCTAGGATCACACAAAATGGAACAAATGCTTCAGGGAGCTGCCTGCAAAATGAATAAGGAATCTCAATGATTGCCTGTGATCCTGAGGAGGAAACTGATCACAAGTTACAGGTGACGTGTTCCCCTGTAAGAGCGCTGGAGATTTCTTCCAACAGCATATCGTGTTGAGAAACAAAGACGAAACCACATAGGTGCAATCTATAAAAGGACCCCCACTGCAGTGTGTGCTGTATGTCCCGTCAGCCATAACATGCCTATTTATTTCTGTATTAGTATTAACATATGTTACCAGGAATCGCATCTCACTGTTACATACATCCTGGGAAGCCACAGGTGTGCAATCACCCGGGCCCGTGTTTCAACATGGGGTCCAGATCACGTCCCCGTGCCGGAGAAGATTTTTGTGTCGGTCATTTCAATGGAGCTGATCTCTTCTCCAGCAATGGGAAGTGTTAGCATGAAAAAAGGCAATTTACACATTTGTAAAATACTTTTCTTTTTTTAGAGATGCCAATGGCTGCTGCTCCTGTTTTTCTTCACATCGTAGTATGATACGCAGGAAAAAAGGGACCCCTTTCGTTTTCCATCATATCTTATCTATTTCTCGCTCAATCCCCCGGAATATGTGCACAATTGTAGGTCTGTTCTGCAGATTAACCCTGGAAGAAGCACAATGTAAGACAATCAACTGATTGCTAACTAAACTGATGTCACTGTATTATGTCAACAAGTACCAGATGCACTGCGGGAGGTGCGTGTTCATTAAACGAGACATAGGAGATTTTCCTTTGTAAAGGTGTTAAACTGTTGTAATCTAATCTGAAATACAAGGATTACTCTAAAGTTTGAGTTCAAAGTGTGTTCAAAATCCCCTCCTCCTCGCGCGCCCGAAGACGAGAATGCCACTGATTGCATCATAGATAACGCGCTGATCCAGCTGTTCCCACCGGTGAACGATACAAATTCGTTTTTTTTCCCGTCCTAGCGGTTATCCGTTATCAGGAAACCCTTTGTTCTCAACTCAAGCCCTTTGTAACGTGCTTATAGTCTTCGCTCACCACCATTTTGTAACTATGCGCTCGATGAGGTCATCACGCCATCACCAATTCCAAAGACTATTTATTAGATTGTCAAATCATTCTTAAATGTAATAAATCTCTGTGACAGTCCTGGAACTGCTCCCATTTTCAAGAAAATGTTGCGATTTTTTTCCGGCAACATATGACGGAAAATAAAAAGTGTCTTGTTTTTTCTGAACACGGCGAATACGCAAGTATGGGGCAAATGCCTTTCCAGGGCTCTAGCTATCGAAGGCGGCAAAACGAGTGCACTAGAATTGCGCCAAATAGATAAAGGGGAAAGACGTCCGATTTGTTTCCCGTGCTCTGTTCTGGTTTTGCAGTTTTGGTTTTGGTGGCTTTCGGAAGCGTGGACATGTTTTTACTGAGGGGCAGTTTCTCTGTAATTCAGTCATTGCTAACGCACTGATTATTATCGCTTATTTCGAAGAGCGCCAACCTATTCTGCGGCGCAGTACAAAGCGGGCCCAGAGATTGAATGATTACATAAGCAGCGTTACCGACAAATAAGGACAGACCTGCGCGGATACAGAGCGGTAATGAGGGGACACGCTCTTGAGAGCTTCCAATTTAGCGGGGGATAGTGAATAATCCCCAATGTCTGTTGTGGCCTCAATACGCTTCTATAAAAAGAAAGAAATATATACTGTATATATACGGTTGAATTAAATAGAAATAGCCGTGTTAGTCCGGCTGCGATAGTGCAGAGTACATGAGTACTCCAGTACTTCAGTATTGGGTGATACCTTTTTATTTGGACTAACAATAATTACTTTATTTCATAATGCGCTTTCCCCCCAATGGGTCCCACAGTCGCAGTATAGCGCGCGGTACGCAGCACGTAGGAATTTATAGACGCAGAACTCGACCTGAGGAGAACTCTCGAAAGCTCGTCTTATAATATTAATTGCTAGTCCAAATAAAAAAGTATATATATATACAGTGGTTCAAATCACCAAAAAATCTACTCTCCACACAATAAAATCTACTCGCCACCTAGTACCAAACGTGTGCTGCTTGGGCCAATATTTACTCGCCCGGGGGTTAAATCCACTCGCCCGGGGCGAGCAAATGTATAGGTTTGTCGAACACTGTATGTATATATTAACACACACAACCCCAGTAAGCACTTAATGGGAACTCCTGAGCCCCCACAGAATATATATATGTATATGAGTGTCAAAAAGGAGAGCAGTTGAGTGTGGCACATATATATATATATAGAAACAACACAGAAGCCCAATGCTACATCCCAATGACAAAAATACACAGTAAAATACCTATATACTCTCTTGAAGTAGGGTCATTTAGTTTAACCCTTTGGCCAAAGCATTTTAAGCCCCACCCACTTCCCAAGTGAGTAGGTCCTTTCATTCTGCTGGATACAGATCCAATGTTGGTCTTTCTCCCTCCTAACAGAGGTAAATGAGAATTTTAATCCTAATAGAGATATATATTAGTATTGTATCTGGTAGTGTTAGGCCTTGTGAGCAGGGTCTGCCTTGTCGCGGCTCGCAAGCTTACAACGCTTTGGCCAAAGGGTTAAACTAAATTGAACCTACCTTCAGAGATGTATAATAGGTATTTTGTCATTGGGATGTAGCATTGGGCTTCTGTGTTGTTACGTATATAATATATAATATATATATTATCTATATATATATATCTATTAGTATATACATATTATTATATATTATTATTATTTTTTTTAATACAAAGAGCCTAATAATTTTTTTTAAAAAGCAGCACACACAACTGACGTAAAAAAAAAAAAATCTTTTTCCCCCCTAACAATTTATTAGCTTGCTTAGAAAGATGACGTTAAAAAAAAGAAGAACCTTTTTACACTGATCTTTTTTGTTCTCGCGAGAAAGGAACGTGGCGTTATCGGCTTTGGGACTTGTGACCTGAATTCTCATTAGATACTAACGGTAACGCCAGAACGACTTTACTACCGAGAGCAAATTTCCAATTTCCAAATTTCCAATTTCCAAAAGAGATTAGGTGAAGATCGTCAAAATTCTCCAGGGAGCTTGGTTACCATGGAAACATTGACGCTGTTTTTGACAAGGATGGGAAACCTGGTCCCCAGAGCTGATGGGAGATACTTACCGCTTAAAGAAGCGCGGTGTGGTCCTGGCGACAGGGAAACAATGTCCCGCGTGATGCTGGCAACATGGAAGCCGTGGTTTCCTATTGGCCCGCTTGGCACTGAGGGTTTTAACTATAGCGCAAGCAGGGAGGTGCAAGGGCGCCTTTACAGCTCCCAAGAATTGGTATCGCGCGTACCGAGGCCCCGCGCTCTTCCCCGCAGCAATGAAACTGATTGTCGGGGGAGAGAGCACTCTGTATGAGACTAGCACTCCTCATCAATGTCCCACTATCAGGTGACACAGTGATGTCACATGGCACCGCGTCACCTGACACGCCGTCGCTAGGGAGGGCTGGTAAAAGTTGCACTCCCCAATCAACATTTCTGATGGCGCCCCTTGGGTTTCAACACCAGAAAGTATCAGAATGGCCTTCTCCAGTAACGATTTGGGGGGCTCCCAGAGATAGAATGAGTGTGGTTCAGGGCTGGGGACGGTGGGAGCTGCTGCTTTACTCCTATGGAATATGCTGTCGGCATTCATTCACGTCGGTTCTAGGAGTGACTGCTCCTTTAATGAAACATTAGGTAGTCCCACAATGTGGTAAAACATTGAAAAATGACAGTGAAAACGTGTTCCAGACAGCGATTAAGGAGCGTCGCTATGGAGCCGGAGCGTGTAATAATAAGATAATAGGATTATCCATTTCTTGCCTAGTTTGCATCATTTTCTCTTCTCTTTGTTACCATCAATGGTACCGCCAGGTGTGAGCCGGCACTAACTTCACCTGCAGGCCGTGCACCCGAGGTACGAAGCACTGACCGATGTGGAGAGAACCGCGAAACCTGGAGATATGTATACCATTCCAACCCAGTAACCTTAATGCATATCACCATTCACTATTGCAGGGGGGTCGGTTATCCCAGACAATGCTAGCGCCGGATAGTCAAGCGCAGTGAAGCGAAAACCCATTTTACCATAGGATCAACGTTATAAATTGAGGTTACGTTCCTGCCCAAGGCAAAGAAGGCCTTTTTAACACTAAATGACCCTGAACATTGTACTCACAGTACACACAGTAATTATGATTTAGAAACATGCACTTATGAAATATAATTGTATATACGCTTGCAATACTGTACTGTGCACTATTGAAGAAAAAATTAGCACTAATACAAAATGTGACATCTTAAATATTTTTGTCATGTCGGATATGAGCGTTGGATAAGGTGTTTTGGCGTCGGAAAACTGCCCATTGGTATGTGTTATAAAGCGTCAAATATGCCGTTGGTCGGAAAGTGAAATGTCGGAAAGTGAGGGCCGCCTGTATTGTATTCTCCATTTAATTGGGGCCAGTGGCAGGTATTAAGCTCTGAGATTGGGTGGGACGGTTTACAATAAATGTATTTCTTTCTTTTGTTGATAGCGTGTACGCTCCCCAGCGCTGGGATCTCCTGCCCCATTGTGTTATTGTCGTACATTGTGATCCATTTTTTTATTCCTTTTACTTTCACCCCTATTGTACTACGCTGCAGATCATGTTGGCACAATGTCAAAAAAATGCTAATATACAGGGCTAACCGCAAGAGAACAGCGTGACGGGACGCCGAAATCCAGTATAAGTGACATCATAATGAGTAACATGGGGGAGTTCCCAGCACTCAAAGATATGATAGCAACAATGTTTATCAAAAAACCTAATGTTTTATAGTAGAGATTACGTAAAGCCAACATACATATATAGACAATGTGGTAACCTTATAATCACAACAAGAGATGCAAAAAATGCAACACCCAGTTACTTAACTCAAAGAACTAACTAGCTCACAGCGATCAAAACACATAAAAAGGGGTGTGCACAATATAATCAACACAGGAGACACTTTAAGGGGGACAAGGACAAAGGGGAAGGGGGGAAGGGAAAGGAAAAGACAGGGGAATAAGGGGGGCAACGTTTCGGGGCTCCTAGCCCCTTCTTCTGTCCCGTTCCCTAGAATCAGTTCAATCTAGGTACTTCCTTTTTCCCTGTACAAAACAAGTGCTCCCAAATAAGCCAAACAAACACAAGAAATACAAATGAGAATATAAAACTGTCTGTAGACAAGGATCCCAAAATGGGAGATACAGCACAAAAGGACTAAAGATACAAAAGGATCAAACCAACTGGTGCCACAGACTGCCAGACGCCTGCGAGTATTACACTTATTCTTATACTATAGCTTTATTGCCTTTAAGGGTTCTGTCATAGCATTGTGTATACCTCATTATAAGGAACAGGCTGGTTCTCTGGCATATTTGTTCCTAGAATACTGTGTGGACATTGCTGCTCTATGTGGCACAGCCTATTTATATGCCCTTAGCACTTCTTGTTTTGTACAGGGAAAAAGGAAGTACCTAGATTGAACTGATTCTAGGGAACGGGACAGAAGAAGGGGCTAGGAGCCCCGAAATGTTGCCCCCCTTATTCTCCTGCCTTTTCCTTTCCCTTCCCCCCTTCCCCTTTGTCCTTGTGCCCCTTAAAGTGTCTCCTGTGTTGATTATATTGTGCACACCCCTTTTTATGTGTTTTGATCGCTGTGAGCTTGTTAGTTCTTTGAGTTAAGTAACTGGGTGTTGCATTTTTTTGCATCTCTTGTTGTGATTATAAGCTTACACATTATCTATGTATGTATGTTGGCTTTACGTAATCTCTACTATAAAACATAACGTTTTTTTGATAAACATTGTTGCTATCGTAGCTTTATTTAAGTGCTGGGAACCCCCCCCCCATGTTATATATTGTAACTTTGGGGGATACTAGGGTTCCTCTTTGTTCCCGTGCACCATTTCTATTTTTATCTCTCAGTACGCTTTAGTTTTAGGTGCTGCTAAAAACTACATACACTTTGACATCATAATGAGAGATGAATGATTTGCTAACGCTTCGAGCTGAATGGGATCTCCTGTTTGGCCACTATATTCTTTGGTTTTATCATCTCTGCGCTTGGTCTGGGCGGGAAAGACGCGCGCTGAGTTAACAAGTAGCGGTGGGAGAAAAAGAAACGCGTATAGGGGTGGGGGTCATGGGATTATGAGAAGATCAGGCAGTGTCCTAACTTTCTTATTTTATCATTTTGTACGGGACATCTATCTGCGACTGTTACACTCGGGTAGAATTCTCTTACATTTTTATGTCAGATTTAATTACAGTCATTTTAAATTCAGGCAATTCTGCGTCCCAACCGACCTGTCCGGGACAATGAAATGAAATAAGGGACACATCCCGTATATACGGGACGCCTGGCAACCCTAAGCAGCGAAAACAGAGGGAAAACATTGCGAAAGGTTCGCACATCTGCTTACAGCTACTCGTCCTCTACAGCAGGGGGATCAACACCAGTCCTCAGCACCCCCTCCCCACCCCCCCAACAGGTCAGGTTTTCAGGATATCCCAGCTTCAGCACAGGTGGCTCAATCCGTCCCTGCTTCAGTACAGGTGGCTCAATCAGTCCCTGCTTCAGGACAGATGGCACAATCAGACTCTGCTTCAGCACAAGTGGCTCAATTAGACCCTGCTTCAGCACAGGTGGCTCAATCAGACCCTGCTTCTGCTCCGGTGGCTCAATCAGAGGCTCAGTCTTTGACAGAGCCTCTGACTGAGCCACCTGTGCTGAAGCTGGGATATCCTGAAAACCTGACCTGTTGGGGGTGGGGAGGGCTTGAGGATCAGAGTTGAGCCCCCCTGACCTACACTACACATAATAGGAAGGTTGAACTTTCGCGTGTCTCGATGCTTATCTCTCTTCCACGTTCCTATGCGCGAGTTAAGTAATGGCATTCAATTTGTCCGCCTGAGACGCTCTGTGCAAAAAACCTGCAGCAGATGCTAAATGACAGGCCAGCCAATTACTGACATACTGCTTCTTACACGGGCTCCTGTTCAACGTATTCCCTTCCTGCGTGTGTGTCTCGTAACGATTACCTCAGGTCGGAGGCCTTCTCTGAGCAAATCCATTTGTAATCATTTGTTTACCTATGCGATCACGGCCTTCTCCAAAGGCCTCTTGCCACTTCTCAGAAGTATGTGTAATTGCCGTGGCCCAAAACATACTTCCCTTTGTAATAACCGTTCCTCTCCCCTTCTGTTCTTTGTTATGCTTGATATATTTGGTACAACTTCAGCAAATATTCCTTCAAAGGTTCTTCAAATAGAAAAAGCAGTTCCACCAGAAATCTAATCCTACAATTATATAATCTGCAGGCAAAGGGGCCTGGCTCTTTTTTTCTGGTCGACATTCTCACGAGATCATTTCGGCACAGACAGTTGGAAATCGACGTCTGCAAAAAGAGAAGAGACAGTGTTTTTGTTTACACAAACAAATACGGAATAGTAGATGATATTCAAGTGAATGAGATTGTACAGTTCTGGGCAACGTAAGACTTAAAAGCAGCAGCCTGCCATTTTTTTTTTTAATTGTTTGCCCTATCCAACGCTGTGTGTATTTCTAAAGTCTTATGCTTCGTTCAGGAGATATAAGCGTTTGAAATATTAAGTGTCCAGGGCTTATTAAAATGGAGCTCTCTCCGGGGCCCAGTGCGGCCTAAAGATTACCGGAAGCTTGAAATGAAGAAAATCATGGTTTTTTTTACACGAAAAAAGAGCAGATTGCAAGATAGTAACATTATAGGAGTTAAACTCATATCGGCTTGTGGGAGAGGGGGGTTTAATGGTACAATTCTGATTATAGCGGATGTGAGACTAGTAAAGTTTATTAAGACTATAGTGGTCCCGGCTATAATGTCCCGGCTACAGAACCGGGGCAAAACTGGCAAATTTATCAACCAAGGAAATCCCCATTACTTAGTTATTTATTTATAAAAATGTTTTACCAGGAAGTAATACTTTGAAAGTTACCCTCGTTTTCAAGTATGTCCTGGACATAGAGTTGATAACAAATAATACATGGTTACAAATACAATTACATAAGTGAACAGGGTATACATTATATACAAGACATTGCATGCACTGTTAGAGATAATATATATTATAGGCGTATGTAACAGTTATAGACCAGATTAAAATGTGGGACAGCGTTGGTTATGAAAGAACTTAGACTGGTGGCGGCTGTGAGAGTCTCCGGTAGACTGTTCCAGTTTTGGGGTGCATGGTAAGAGAAGGAGGAGCGGCCGGATACTTTGTTGAGCATTGGGACCAAGGTTTATTCATTGCCATTTTTTCCTTAAATAAATCTGGTGCAGTTTTGTTATACAATATGTGGTTGTGCAGCCACTAGCTTGTATGGGGCCCAGGACTCAGAGTTAACCCAGGGGCCCAAAATATTGACCCAGGAGCCCAAGTAGGGTTGCCAAACGGCTTCTCCAAAAATATTGGACACAATGGTGAAAGGTACAACGCACTCGATACACACACGCTCAAAACACACACATACACACGCTCAAGTGACACATACCTCTCTCTCCGCTCCATGCTGTTTTCCCCTCTCCTTGGTCCCCCTCAGGCTCCTGACACCTCCTCCTGATTGGCTGCATTACCCATTACCTCTCTGGGCATGTATGTGGATACCGGTATTACACCTCTGGGCGTGTATGTGTATGCCGGTATTACCTCTCTGGACATAGTGACCTGAACGGCTTGGGGGGCCTCGGGATTTCCCCGAGCAGGGAGAGAACAGGGCTGCTGCTAGGGGGCTGGGCAGCTTCCTCCATCCTGATTGGCTGCTGCAGGGTAATGCAGCCAATCAGGAGGATGTGTCACGAGCCTGGGGGTGAGGCCAAGGAGAGGAGGAAACAGCATGGAGAGGTGAGAGGTGTGTGTGTTGAGCACGTCGCACCTTTCATCATTGTGTCCAGTAGTTTTGGAGAAACCACTTGGCAACCATATCAGCGAGGCTAACGTGCCCTTTTGAAAGTTACAAAAAGAGAATTTTCCACTCCATTAATTCACTTCCCGCGCTTTCAAACAGCAGCGTGAGATTTACTGTCAAATAGCAAATCAAATATTCACACCAAAGACTTGCGTTAACGCATTACCGGGTTCCAGGTGGCGCAGTAAGTACATCCAATATAAACAGTACTTGTAATTAAAAAAATAAAAATTTGTGACCAAAAAGCTACAACCAAAAAAAACACAAAATCTAAATTCACCCAATATTTCGTTAGTATTAACCATCTCTTATTACCTATATCATGCTAAAAATCCTGCACACCTTAAACTATTTCTAATATTTCCTTTAATTTGGGGTTGTGGGCAAGCTTCTCATACGTTGGCCAGAATATGAAACTGAAACCCCAAATTAAATGCAATATGAAAAATAGTTTATGAAGGATGTTGATCCAGGGAGAAATCTGATTGCCATTATTTGGTGTCAGGAAGGAACGTATTTTTCCCCTTATGATATGTCACTGGCGTTTCTTCTTTGCTTCCTCTGGATCAATATACTGTAAATACAAATATGGGCTAAGTATCTGTTGTCTAAATTTAGCACAGGTTTTACTTGATGGACGCATGTCTTTTTTCAACCTCATCTATGTAACGATGTAACGATGTGAAGGCTTTCATGCAGTGTTAAAACAAATTTTTGGGTTTTAGTGAAATCCCCATAACAGATAGAAGTTAATTCATATTTTTGGACGGATGGAGACCACCTTGGTTTAAGGTCCGGCTCACTTACTCCAGGTAATAGGCAAATGGCATAAAATACATTTACGTTTAGGTAAAGTCTCCTTCCATGAAAACGACAGGGAGAAGCAGGAGGAATTCAGCTCAGAGGACAAGCTTGCAAAGGATAACATTAGAAGTTAGTTATTGCCTGATCTGGGGTTACCTCTGCGCTGTGGACAACTCCTCAAACTTTGCCCAAAATATGTAACTAAAACCCCAAATAAAATGAAATATTAGAAACAGTTTCAGATATGTAAGCTTTTCTGCAGAATTATATACTGTAAGTGATAGGAAGGGGTTAATCATGAATTTTGAATTGGAGTGAATCTGGATGTGTGTTGATCTTGTGTTATTTTGTATGGGATTTGATTACTTTTATTTCATTTTTAACTACCAAATACCTGTTTAAAAATATACGCCTGCCTTGGGAAAATTGAAGGAGAAGAAAAAAAAACCTGTTACAAATGTGTGTTTAGGCATTTCTTAATCTTTCTGCAAAGGGACTTCCCTTTCCAATAAACTTTTCTGCCACATTTATGTTCAGTGATTAATGTTCATTACTTACTTAGATTGTAAGCTCTGCGGAACAGGGATCCTTTTCCTAATGTTACTTTTATGTCTGAAGCGCTTCTTCCCATTACGTGTTATATTATTAAGTCATGTGTATTACTGCTGTGACACGCTGTGTGCATGGATGGCGCTATATAGTCGAAGACTGAGCCACTGATTGAGCCCCCTGTGCTGAAGCAGGGATATCGTGAAAACCTGACCAGTTTTTGGCTCTTGAGGACTCTTGGTTACCACTGGTATACACGGATATAACAAATACCTTCACATAGAAAGGATGTTGATCCAGGGAGAAATCTGATTGCCATTACTGGAGACAGGAAGGAATTGATTTATTCCCCTTAGGAGACATAATGATGTAATGTTTCACTGGGGTTATTTGTTTGCCTTCCTCTGGATCAATAGAAATATACAGTAAGTAGGATGGACATCTCCGTAGTCTAAATTTAACATAGTATGCACTCGATGCACATATGTCTTTTTTCAACCTCGTCTTCTATGTAACTAAAATTACTGCCAGTGTATTTATTGAGCTCAATTAGCTGAACAACAAATGTATTGATTGCTTAGAAATAGGCAATAGTATTCTCTATGGGTGCACATATTAATGGTAATTAAATGGCTCTTTTAATATAGTGACCAGGAGAGGGCGCTCAAGTGCAGGGTACCAGATCTCAGTTCATAGAGAGATGAGGCTATACAGTATGTCAAGCAGAGATTATCAATACAATGTAATCACTTTGACAGCTGAGTAACATTCACCTAAACTCAATAGCCCAGGCTTACAATACCAGCAGTATATACCAGTACATACGCATTTGTGGGTCTGTGTGTGTCTTTGTACGTGTGACTGTGCCTCTGTGTATATATCGTTGTGTAAATCTGTGTATATATCGTTATATATGTGTGTTCTCACTGATACAAATGTGATGTCTCATTTGCATGTCATTACCCAGAATCCCTGGCTGCAGTGGAAGCCCTGTTTGCTAAGGGGCAATGGAGAAAGACAGGGTTGAATATTAGGGGTTAACAGATATGCTGAAGAGTGATGGGATTAGAGGTGTCCGCTGCCATTTGGCATAGGACACCCCTAATCTCTTTGCCCCTCAGTGTGTTACTGCGCCCTATGGATGCAAAGAGGTTCCATTTTCTGCTCACAAAACCTTTGTCATGTCCGACTCCTGTGGCTGTTAATCAGTCTCATACAGATGGTTTCCATCATTGGAGCCAGCGCTGAACCTTGCTCTTTTCAGCGTTGGGGGCCCCTCGGCTCCTGAGACAATTACTAGTGTTGTACCGGATCCTACATTTTCCGAAAAACAGGTAACGGTTACCTGGGCAAAATGAACCATTTTGCCCGCCCGAGTACCTTGTTACCTGGACAGCACTTACCTGCAGGGTGAGGAAGACCGCTGCGGAGTGTGAGGAGGACCGCAGCTACATCGTTGGAGCAGCAGCAGATGTCTTGGTGGCGGTGACAGCAGCAGAAGCCCTTGTCCAGCCGGCAGGAGCAGCGGAACACAGCACAGTGGAACCGTGTGACCGGAGCAGGAGTGTTCCTATTGGACAGCCAGGGAGGAGCCCCCTGCCCCTGGGTCCGAGTAAGTTCCGGGTAGCTGAAAAAGCGCCAGGTAAGCCGGGTACCGGGTAATTTCCGGGTACTCGATACATCACTAATAATTACCTCTGAAGGTGAATCTAACATGGCCGCCGGCATCAAGCAATAGGAAGCTGCAACCAATAACGTTGCGGCTCCCAAATGACCTGCGGATCCCGTGACATCTGGCGACAACATAGTGCCATTTTGTTCTGCTTCTCACACGGTGGAGGGTATAGATAGCGGATGTAGGTCAGGGTCCATTCCCTGAACAAGGTCTCAATGGGACAAACACATCGGAAGTTACTGGCCCTCCTTTCTCTGTACATACTGTAGTATTCTTTGTTATAGATCAATAATATGACTGACAACACACTTTGCATTGATACAGACTGTAGGTGTGTAGCTGCTTTCTTTATTGACTAATTATGTATGTATTGATATCTTTATTTATATAGCACCATTTAGGCACATAGCGCTCCACAGCCATAATACGCGTGGCAGAATAATATAACATAACACAATAAGGTTGGAGGAAAGGAGATTTCACCAGCAACAAAGGGATCTTTACAGTAAGGGCAGTTACAGTGTTGGATTCATCACCCATGGAGACTGTGATGGCAGATACAATAGATCTGTTAAAAAAAAAGGTTGGACATCTTTTTAGAAAGGAAAGGTGTACAGGGATATACCAAATAAGTAAACATGGGAAGGATGTTTATCCAGGGAGTATTGAAAAGTTCGTGGTCGTTGGGAAGCGCAAAAATATGTGAAAACAAGAATAAATATCTAATAGTGCAATATTGTCAAATGCAGATGTAGTTATATAGAAACAAAGAAGGGGGAGTGCGCTCAGGACTGTGACATAGTGATGAACAACTTAGGTGAAATCTATAATGTGATATACATAAAACAATAAAATCAAGTGCTGTGTTTAACCAAAAAATTAAAACCTGTTACTAGGTATAGGATGGAGGTATGCTGCTGTATTTCATGGACTGGCTCCACAAACCACACGTACTAGATGAAAACAAAAGAAAAGACAGCGCAAAACCTCATAGTGTAGTATTAAAAATATATATATATTGTGTGACAGCAGGTGAGTATCTCACGTACATCAATTTAGATATTAGAAAACATGGCATGTTATGGACAGGTTACCACTCTGCTACCGCAACGGCACACGACAATGAGATCGATGGAGTAGATTCCTCTCTCTCACAGGATATCGTCTCTACAGCCTCAGCCAGTGTGTAGGTCGTAGGTCGCAGGTCGCAGGTAAGGTGTTGGCTTCAATCTGGGAGCGGTTTCTTTCTCGCTGGATGCGTGCGTCCGGTATACAGCTGACTTGTGATGACGTCACCAGAGTTCCGTCGCGTTTGTACCGCGCGGAGGGACTGGATGAAAAAGTCTGTGAGGGAACTAGCCTCGCAAATAGACTTCAATGTCCAAAGAGATCACAATCAAAGTAGCATTGGAACGCGCCTTCCAACGCGTTTCGTCATAGAGTGACTTCGTCAGGGAATATCTGAGGCTCTCATTGGTGGTTACTTATAGCTAAAAACCTCTCCTGATTGGCTGTTGATGATTTGAAACAGACCATACTTCTAATTGATTTTTAAGGATATACCTACACTCTGCCTACAAAAGGGAGGGTATTCTATAAAAAGGGAGGTTAAAAAACAATCATTTTAATTAACTAAGCATAACAATTTTATACATATTAATGAAAAATAAGAAGATAAAACATATCTATAAAACAGAAGAAAATATGAGTTAATAACATTAAAAATGGAAATAAAAATTAAGATAAACACAAATATTATATAAAGAAATGGCAGACATAAGACATATATATATATACCAAATACTGTAGTATTATGTGGAACGAAAATTATCCAACTGAATAGATGGTACCAATGCCATGATAGGTATATGGTTTAGATATATATGGAATTAAAAATGAAATTTGAAAATAGAAGGAACTGGAAATAAAATATATGCTTTTTGGTGGCATTATGTTCATTTCAACGTGTAAATGAATGAAACATATAGATGATTGTATTATAAAGACCAAATGTCTATCTCTTCATTTAGTCCCAGAGATGCCATGGTTTGCATTTTGTAAATCCATAGACTCTCTTGTTTGGATAATGTTTTTTCTCTATCCCCTCCTCGTCTTCCAACCGGTACAGTTTGGATGCCAATATATTGGAGCAATGTAGAGTCACAATTGTGTCTCCTCTTAAAATGTCTAGGTACACTATGTTTATCTAACCCGTGTCTAATGTTCCTAGCATGTTCCAGGATTCTTGTCTTGAGACATCTTTTTGTGCGTCCAATGTATTGGTATCCACAAGGACATTGGAGGAGATAGATCACATGAGTGGTTTTGCAAGATATACAATCCTTCACCACAAATTTCTCTTTTGTGATGAAGGAGGTAAAAATCCTACGTTCTGGGTTTAGCATGCTGCACGCCTTACACTTCCCACAGCAGAAGTTCCCAGATGGTTTTTTGGATAACCATGATACCTCTGTTATTTTAGGTACCGGTGGTCCAAAATCACTGGGAGCCAAATAATGTTTTAAATTTGTATAAGATTTGATTTTGTTAGTGGTTAGGGCTTCTAAATCTTTGGTGATTAATTGGAAAAATTGGAAAAAGACATTCAGATTATTTCCCTTTGCAAACGTAGTTTGTCTTTTTCCAATTAATCACCAAAGATGTAGAAGCCCTAACCACTAACAAAAGCAAATCTTATACAAATTTAACAAAAGATGAACAAACTGCTTTAGAAGAACTTTCATTGGATCAGAGTATTGTAATCAAACCAGCAGATAAGGGTGGAGGAGTAGTAATTATGGATCACTGCTATTATATGCAAGAGGCAAATAGGATTTTGGGGGATACTAATACTTATCAAAGGTTGAAGAGTAATCCTTCTATCCTATTTAAACAAGAACTTCTAACCCTTTTAGAAGATGGTAGATCTACGGGTATATTAGAAGAGAATGAATTTAAATTTCTCAATGTACAAGACCCAAAATTTCCAATCTTCTATTTCCAACCAAAGATCCATAAAAATCTTTTACACCCCCCCGGAAGGCCAATAATTTCAGGCATAGGGTCATTGACATCGAATCTATCTGAATTTATAGATAGTTATCTGCAAGAACTTGTTAAAGTACAAAAATCATATCTAAAAGATACAAATGACGTGATATTATTAAGAGATATACAGTGGCAAGATGGCTATCTATTGGTAACAACAGATGTATCTGCTTTATATACATCAATAAAACATGTTGATGGATGTGGAGCTGTAAAAACCTTTTTGGAAAAGAGAGGAAAATTACAATTTGAATTTCTTGTAAACTGCATCCAATTTATATTACAAAAAAAATAATTTTGGTTCAATGAAGTATTTTATTTACAACTATGTGGTACCGCCATGGGGACCAGGTTCGCGCCCAGTTATGCAAACTTGCTCATGGCCATGTGGGAAGATGAACACATTTGGTCGTGGGCAGGACTGGACGTGAACCTGGTCACATGGCGGAGATATATAGATGATATATAGATATATATATGATTCGTCTGGAAGGGCACACCAGACAGTCTAGATCAGTTTCTTTTATATCTGGATCAGAATGAATTAAATCTAAAATTCACATCTACTGTCAGTAGTTCAACTATAAATTTCCTAGATCTTACAATCTATATAGAAAATAAGCTCATCAAAACAAAAAACTATTTTAAAGATGTGGATGCCAATAATTTTATACTACAGTCTAGTTGCCATCTTAATAAATGGATAGCAAACGTTCCATTTGGGCAATATCGTTGATTAAAGCGTAACTGTACTGACAACCACACTTTTATTGAACAATCAGATATCCTAACAAGGAAATTTGTACAAAGAAAATATAAAACTACCAATATACAACAGGCATTAGAGAAAACACATCTAGTATCTAGAGAATCAATACCGATCCCTGCTAAGAAAAAAGCTCAAGATAACACCCTGAAAGTGCCCTTCATTACTCAGTTCAATAAAGATGCTAAAAAAATTAATCAAATGTTAAATCATCACTGGCCTATACTTAAAAATGACCCTGTCTTAGGAAAACATCTGCCAGACAGAGTACAGATGGTATACAAACGGGCACCTAATATTAAAAGCAAATTAGCTCCTAGTGCTCTTCGGAAAATATCCGATAAACCATCTTCTACCTGGTTAGATCTTCCAAAAGGTTTTTTCAATTGTAAAACCTGTACCGCATGTCAATATAGCTCCAAGATAGGAGAATATTACAATTCTAATACTACCAAAAAATCCTATAAAGTTAAACAACATCTAAATTGTAGATCAAATTTTGTAGTTTACCTCCTCGAATGTACATGCGGTTTACAATATGTGGGCAAAACCATACGCCCCTAAAGAACCCGCATTTTGGAACATATTGGTAATATAAAAAAGCAACTCATCACACATAGTGTGTCAAAACACTTTATAAATTGTCATAACTCAGACCCTCAGTATCTCTCATTTAAAGCCATCGAGCAAGTTATGCCACATTGGAGAGGGGGAAATAGGAACCATGCTTTAATAAAAAGAGAGTCATATTGGATATATGAGCTCAACACACTATCCCCCTCAGATTTAAATCTAGACTTTGATATTAGGCCGTTTCTTTGATAACATCCAAAATGTTGCTTAACCATTTTTTCCCTATTCCTTTTATAGATCTTCCCAGAACTGTTTTCTTATAATATATTAGTCAGAAAATGTATACAACTATGTCTTCCTGGCTGGTTTACATTTATTACATGTTTAGTTCAAAACGTTTTTAATTTGTGTAATTTTCTCCCCTTTTTAATTACATTATTGTATTAAACAATGTATTTTATTAAGATTTTATTAGGTTTTATTAAGTGTTATGTCAAATACTTTGGTTCACCACATATGCATAGGGTAGTCCGTTTATACTTAAACCTTGTAGTACACTCAATCAATAAACTTAAGGGTTGTTACAGTCTCTAGACCAATCCGTAGTCAGTTTAGGGTATATAACATCTAAGTATACCATTATCAACACTCCTGAAGAAACCAGTTATGGTGAAACGCGTAGTGACGCTGAGTGACGCTTCACACAGTCGACCAGAAACCCTTGGAGCTCGCTGACGCAACATCCGGAATCCCTGAGACGAAGCCGTGAGGCGTGTGTCTGACAGAGGGAAATATTCCAAGGAAAGCAGGAACTGCACTTACCTGTAGCCGGTGTCGATCGTGTGATCAAACTGCCTGTATTCTGCATATACCATGTGAGTGTATAACATCGTATACTTACCATTACATAAAGTGTTACAGTCTGCACTATGTCCGGTTCTCTTTACATTTATTAAAGGGTATTTGTGGACATATCAACTCTGGTGCCATCTCCCACCACACTGCAGTCTGTGACTCATCACCTAAAGATACCATTACGTGAACCTGTATTTCCTCACGTTTGTGAGTATTCATTGCATAGAACCTAAGAAGAAACGAACTACATCTGCATTTGACAATATTGCACTATTAGATATTTATTCTTGTTTTCACATATGTTTGCGCTTCCCAACGACCACAAACTTTTCAACACTTCATGAGATTGAGAAAGCAATCCAACACTGGGTCACAGCAGCAATCAACAATTTGTTTGTATTTTTATCATTTTCTTGAGCACAAATTGCACTGATATGTATCAGATTCACTTATGGTTGATGCACTAATTATTTTTGAGTGCCACGTATGATAATTTATTTTTTCACTTTATCCAGGGATTAATCTGATTGCCAATTCTTGGAGTCAGGAAGGAATTTATTTTTCCCCTTACGAGATATCATTGGATGATATGACACTGGGGTTTTTTGTTTGCCTTCCTCTGGATCAATAAGTAAGTATAGATATAGGATAAAGTATCTGTTGTCTAAATTTAGCATAGGTTGAACTTGATGGACCTACGTCTTTTTTCAACCTCATCTACTATGTAACTATGTGACTATGTAACAATGTAACTATGTAACTATAATGGGAATAAGCGCCTCAGACATAAAACAATAGGAAAAGAAGTTCCTGCCCCGAAGACGATGATGTGTATGCCTGACATGTCTCTGCGGCCCATTGCTTGTGTTGTGTTCTGATCATTACTATTGAGGGACCTTTAACTTTGATTCTACTTGATCACACCATCAACTTCTTGTGTTTATTCTCATCCCTATCATGGGACAAAGCTCTGTTTGTGTTTAGATTTACGTTGGACAAAAGAAAGGGACTTCCCCACATCCCCAATATGATGTGTGTATTAGAATTGGTGCTACCTATAGCTTCTCCTTAATACCTCCCGTTGGTCCCTGTAAAGTCTCCTCAATCACAGTCATGGTGCGCAGAGAATCCGGGGATGAATTGGCCATCAAATGACTCTGACCCCCTTACCGGCTCTTCTTCTCATGTTCCGACCGTGGCCGGAGATCCCGGGGAGACCTCCCTAGAAAGGAACAAAAATGGCATGACATTTGCCGGGCGTTATGAAGACGCATTGTATTGTTTAGCAAACATTATGGGCGTTATTCACCAAACTGCGCTGGCTCCGAGCTTTGCTCCACGTGCGCGTCAGCTTGTGATTCGGGGAGTGTCCGTGGGAGGGGTTAGACAAGGAACATATTACAATGAGATGGGTTCGAACGCTGCGTCCTCGCGTATCTTCTGTGTGTATCCCAACAAATCCGCCAGGTGTAAGGTGGAGTAAACTTTTATTGGCTACCAATGTGCGTTAAATGTAAGAAACGCTTAGTTTTGACGCAAATGGCGGCAGAAAATGAAGCCATGCATCAAAACAAACTCCTCTTCGGCGTTGATAAATCTCTCCTGATATCTCCCGGTGCCTCAGTGAGCCAAATTAGATTGTAAGCTCACCAGAACAGGGACACGTGGCTAAAAAACTTCTACCTACAGCACTGCCCCCACCCCCCACCCCGCAGAGCTATCGCCTAATATTTTTACCACTATTGGTCCTCCACGTTTAACCCTTTGAGTGACGGCGCTCACGATCACGTGACCTGCTCCGTCACTAATGACGAAAGGGGAGGAGTCTACCGCATCCGTTCCGTCATCAGTGCGACACGTGTTGCGCAGGATGAGATCTCCCCTATCAAAAAGAGCATTATTTTTGGGGGGGCGTAGGTGCTGTGTCATGGGGGGTCCCCGAGTGCCAGACCCCATGACATAGTAGCTACATCTTGGGGAACTCAAAGGGTTAAAGCAGCAGCCACAATTGTTTATGCATTTAATTATTTTATTTTTGTACATTGGATTTAAGTAGGGGGTCACCTTTAAGAGATCTCTTTTTGCCCTTTTCCTACACCGTATTTTTCTTATTCAGGAGATATGAGCGTTAATATGAAGTGTTCAGGGGGTTAAAATGGAGCTCAGTGCAGTCTGAAAGTTACCATGGTAACTAACCTTTGACCCTAGCTATTAAGAAAATCGGGATTTTTAACACTAAAAAAAACAAACAGGACATTATCAGGGGGGCAAAATACTAACATTAAACTCAGGGTTTATTCTGTAAGCTTTGGCGATCTCGCACGAAAACCCTTTACCGAAATCGCAATCTCGCACCTAACACCACTGGTGCTAAGCGGCCACCAACAGGTCAGGTTTTAAGGATATCCCTGCTTCAGCACAGGTGGCTCAATCAGTGGCTCAGTCAAAGACACCTGAGCTGAAGCTGGGATATCCTTAAAACCTGACCTGTTGGAGGGTGTTGAGGACTGGCGTTGAGCCCCCCCGCGTTACAGAATAAGTCCCAGAGGCTTCTGAGGGATGTTGCTAATTTAAGGCACATCCCCACATATCTCATGCAAAAGGTGCAAAAATTGTAGAAACATCCTTTACTTTTCTCTTTTTTATTTTAGTCGCATAAGACACAGTCAAATCCGGGTATAAAAGCATTTTTTCACTGGGCCTGGGAAATATGGCCGCCGTTTTGTGTCGTTTTTACGTTGCAAAAAAATTCATTTGTGTCAGAGACGTCTGTTAAAAGATGTAGGACAACAGCAGCATCTCATGGGGCTGCAAACCGGACTGGTTTACACCATGTGAGGATTCAAATTAAAATGTCCCCAGTCCATTAGTAGCTCCTAGACCAGGGTTTCTCAACTCCAGTCCTCAATCCCCCCCAACAGGCCAGGTTTTCAGGTTTATTTATTATTTTTATTTATAAAATGTTTTACCAGGAAGTGATACACTGAGTTACCTCTCGTTTTCACGTATGTCTTGGGCACAGAGTTAAAATAATACAGATTGCTCAATCAGTCCCTGCTTCAGCACTGGTGGCTCAATCAGAGGCTGATTGAGCCACCAGTGCTGAAGCTGGGATATCCTGAAAACCTGACCACTTGGGGAGGGGGATTGGGGACTGGAGTTGAGCACCCCTGTCCTAGGCCACTACTTAGAATTGACCCCCGCACCACTGCAGCCAAATAAAACAGCCCCTTTACAAGGAGAACTCCTGTCCACTTCACTCGACCCCAAGAAATATCTGGGAGTCTCTCCCTCTCTCTGTTCCCCAGCTCAAAACTGGCCTGGGGGAGCAGGAATCGTGCTCTTTACACTCTTCAGATGTATTTTGATGCAAAATGGACCTTAGCCCTGCTTTACACTGTGGGGAATTGGAGATGTTCAGCCTAGAATTGTCCTAGCCCATCACCTGCAGATCATCTGGTTGCCTTGTCCTAGCCCATCACCTGCAGATCATCTGGTCGGCTTGTCCTAGCCCATCACCTGCAGATCATCTGGTCGCCAAGTGGGACTCATGTCAGCATTACAGATTGATGCAGTTCTGCTTTCTCTTTGCCCCTTTTCAGTGCATCCTGGGTAGCCCTTTTGTTCTCTGAGAAAGCAGAAATATTGATCAACCCGCTCTGTCAACCTGAGCGTTGTTGGCAACTGTGCCAACGCCAATGTAGAGTAGGTCAGAAAGAAGATGGCGGGCAGGTCAACACAAGTCCGTATATCCTAAATATATGGGGCATTACCTATAAACACACACAGGATGTTATACAAATACATGCCATGTGTTTGACTATCCAATTCTGATTAGCCGTAGCCTGTAGGTTCCGAGCTTCACCCAATGGACACAAGAGAAGTAAACTATCTTTTTATCTGACACCAAATGGGTACAATTAATCCAGTCGTTTTAATGAGACATGGTACCTGCTAAAACAGGTACAGGGTAAAGGTATGTCTTACAAATGGATATGGCTTTTTATGGTAAATTTCCAGAGATGTACCCAGGACTTGGAACGATCCACAGAATTCCTATTTGTGCTACTGGTAACCGTCCCTGATTAATAAGTGCCTTTCAGCAAAAATGTTTCCTTATGTTAAGAAATATTCTGAGACAGTAATCCAAAAACAGAAAACAATCACAGCAGTTACACCGAGAACAAGAGAAAAAAAGTATCATTCTCAGGGGTTTTTTTGTTTTTTTTAATTTTTCACAGGCTACAAATAAGTAAAACTGTTATTTTCGGGTTGATTTGGATCTTACTAGGGAAGGAATTACACAATGGTTTTTTTTGTTTTTTCTTCTGCTATAAGGGAGTGCTTCTTTAATAAAAAAAAATCTCCCTACATGTCCTCCCAGACTCAATGACAGGGACTTCAACATGTAAGAAAAAAAGTGTCCCACAGATCTCCCCTCTTCCCCCCCAGATAGAACAACATATCCCAGCATAATTCAGAGTTTCCCTAGGATTGATTGGCAGTGCTGAAGCAGTATATCACAATATATCCCAACATATCACATCACGATAAACAATGAAGTCTTCTATATCTGTACTTGTACAGAGTAGATTCATGAATGGCCACAACAGGCGAAGGTAGACAAAAGAAACTTCCTTCTCAAACCATTTACAGCTACTTGATGAGGGGCAACAGATGCTCAGGAGAGGTGCGATATGATCCTGCAATGTGTCCGGTGATAGACTAACGTCGATGTCTGACCCCTGCTCACCCAAACAGCTCCTTTGAAGACCGGTTTGCAATTTGGGATGGTCGTTGTAAAAAGTAGATGGGGATGTTTATGGGGACACTACACATGTTGAATACATGAGCGCCCACTTAGAAGTAAGAGGAGGATCTCGGGTCTTTATCCCCCTCCACTTTCGTGTATACCACGGCTCCTCAACTGGTGGCCCACTAATATCCGTCATATGGTCCTCAGACTCAGACTGCTAGCTTCACACTAGTTGCTTAGGTGGCTAAGTGCAATGTTCTGACCTGGCCCCTGTGGAGAACTCGTTGGAGAAGTATCCTATACAAGGCCAAACTCCGAATGTAGGTTTATAAACGATCTGATACTGCATGATACTTACACCGTACACAATCTATCAGTTGAAGTGGCCATGTGGGACTTGTTATAAGGACAGGTGACATTGGTCTGGAAAAAGCAGACGTTTGACTATGTTTATCAGTGTAATGCAGGGGGGCTCATCCCCAGTCCTCAACACCCTCCCCCCCCCCACCCCAACAGGTCAGGTTTACAGGATATTTCTGCTTCAGCATAGGTGTGTGCTATACACTTAGCCCCTGCTTCAGCACAGGTGGCTCAATCAGTCCCTGCTTAAGCACATGTGGTTCAATCACATTGACCACCTGTGCTAAAGCTGGGATATCCTGAAAACCTAACCTGTTGGAAGGGGGAAGGGGGGGGGGGGTTGCTTGAGAATTGGAATTGAGTAGCCCTGGTGTAATGGACACTATGAGTCACCATTAGATACTATTGTCCGTCGGAGCCGCAAAAATCATCAAGTGATGTTGGACCAGATAAGCTTATTGCAGAGCTACACTGAGAAATAGTGGGAGTGCAGCCTTATTGGTGGTCCTAAATAGGCATAATTACTGACCCCCCCCCCCCCCCCCCCCCCCCACACACACACACACACATCTGCCACTTTAACCACTTTTTTCAAATCACACATTATTGTAACCAATCGTCATGCATAAAATAAATATTAAAAAAAGCACTTCTTTAGTTCTTGTCTTTCTCAGGGTTGGTGGTTTATAAATATATATATATATAATCAGGGGTAGTCCAGTCCTGAAGAGCTACCAACAGGTCAGGTTTTCTGGATATCCCTGCACAGGTGGCTCAATTAGTGTCTCAGTGAAGAGCCTGCTTCAGCACAGGAGGCTCAATCAGTGGCTCAGCCTTTAACTGAGCCACCTGTGCTGAACCAGGGATATTGTGAAAACCTGACCTGTGGTCCTTGAGGACTGGAATTGCTACCCCTGATGTGTGTACACACACACACACACACACACACACACCACCACCACACTACACACACACACACACACACACACACACACACACACACACACACACACACACACACACACACACACACACACACACACACACACACTGGGGGAAACCTTAGAAAGGATGGATTAATAAGCATGTAGCCACTTCCAGTTAGTTTTCATCCTAATAATTTCATCATTACTGTGCAGTGTTTCTTTTAATTACGAAAAAAGGTACCAGAATCCAGTTCACATGAGTTCCCCCACAAAATATCCCGTTGCATACATATTGGTGGTGTGTGTGTGTATATTTATATCTTTTTAATTCAAGTGTGTGTGTATACAACTACACACTGACGGTGTTCCTATCATTTGTAGGCCCCATACATAACTAGGGTTGCCAGGCGGCTTCTTCAAAAATACTGGACACAATGGGTGAAAGGTGGACGGGCTCAAGATACACACACACACACACACACGAAACACAGACACACACCCGAGACACACATCTCTCTACACTCCATGCGGTTTCCTCCTCTCCTTGGCCCCACTCCCAGGGTCTTGACACCTCCTGGAGGAAGCTGCCCAGCCCCTAACAGCCCTGCTCTCTCCCTGCCTGGGAAATCCGCGGCCCCCCAAGCTGCTCAGGCCACTATATCCAGAGAGGTAATACCGGTATACACGTACAAGTTCAGAGAGATAGTAGCGGTACACATATACATGTCCAGAGAGGTAATACCGGTATACACATACATGTCCAGAGAGGTAATACCGGTATACACATACATGTCCAGAGAAGTAATACCGTTATACATATACATGTCCAGAGAAGTAATACCGTTATGCACATACATGTCCAGAGAAGTAATACCGTTATACACATACATGTTCAGAGAGATTGTAGCGGTACACACATACATGTTCAGCATTACCTCTCATTTTTTACTGGACCGTGTCCAAATACAGGACAGTCCGGTTCAATACTGGACACCTGGCCACCCTATCATACATACAGTATCATGTTTCAACAACCCAAATGGGTGAGATTTCATGTGGGCCAAATAATTACATGTGACATAGTATTTTGATGCCGTTACCCCAGAATGAGTAGGTCGCATCTGTGCTTATTTGGACCCTTTAGCCTTTGCTTAGTTTAGCTTACTGCCCAAAATCTGCAAGTTATGAGGAACCCTATTTGCAGCTATTCAGTGGACAATCAGGAGTTGGGTTATCAAAAGTGAACATCACCAAGTGCTAACTATGCTTGGAGTGGTACAAACTTACAGTGGACACTCAGGAGTTGGGTTACCATCAAGTAATATCATTAAGTGCTAGGTATACTTGCAGTGGTGCAGACTTACAGTGTACTCTCGGGAGTTGGGTTGCTATCGGGTAATATCATCCTGAGAGGCCATTTGGCCCATCAGAATTATTACCTGACGGTACCCTAACCCCTGAGGAGCCCATTCAGTTAAATAAGGGATAATAAAGGGAGATGTTCACATCTTGGAGTGTCATTGTCAAGTGTCTCTTCGCCCTGATGTTCCCCTGCTCCCCTCCACGGCCTCTGGCCTGTACTTGAGCCAACAGATAACCCAGGTGACTACCACCGAGAAGAGGGCAAGTACACTGGCCACTGACAGGCAGATGGGCCCTGCGGGGGAGGGTGCCGGGGCCCCGCTGTAGCGGTTCACGAAGACCAGGCCAGCAAAGAGCAGAACCACCATGGCCAAAAAGGAGAAGACCACACAGACGCAGCTAATCCTCAGGACGGCCCTTTTGCAACTCTGGCACCTCTCGTAGCCTGTTCCTGGGGATGACGCACCCACAGACTGAGGTTGACTTAGGCCCGAAAAGGATACCTGGCCTCGAGTTGCTGCAGTGGCCGCCAACACACCCTCTTGTCCCGGCGGCAAAGCATAGCGCAGCTCGGGGTTGTGGTGGTAATGAAGCCCACGTTGTTGATGGAAAGGAAGAGGGGGCAGGACGTCCTGGGGCAGAGGGTCATCAATCCGCACATAGAGGGGGAAAGCTTCGGCCACCTTGGTGTTAATGGGCAAGGCATTCACCCGGGAGTCTGGTACCACTGTGCGGTGCCGGCAGATCGGGCAGGGGAGGCGCCATGGACGGTCCTCCCTGCGGTGCAGGGTGCTCAGGCACTCCTGGCAAAAGGTGTGCAGACATTCCAGCAACATAGGGGCTCTCCTGTCCAGGTCAAAGTAATTGTAACAAATCTTGCACTCATACTCCTCATAGGACAGGGTCAGATCTGAGCCCGGGCTACTGACCTGATCTCCTGCCATGCTGGTTCTCCGCTCCTCACACTGAGATATCCATGTCATTATTCCAAGGCCAGGCTCGCAAACTCCCACTTCAAGTCTTGCTCTTGTCTCATTCACATGAAGTGAGCCTCAGTTGCTGGAAGGAAGCCACGCTCACTTGCATTAGACAGCACTCAGTATAAGTGGGATTTGATGGTTTGCATTGAACATTACTCATTACCGTAGTGTGTTACTCACATTGAGTGAGCCCTACGTATTATAATGCAGTATTACTCAAATGAAGTGAGCATTACTCACTGGCCTGCAGGCAGTCTCTCTTTAGTATGAGCCTCACTCATTAATAATAAGTCTCGCTCACATGAAGTGACTCTCAATCATTAGCAGGCAGTCTTTGTTACATAAAGCGAGCATCATTCATTAGGCGGTGAACTCATGAGTAGTGAGCTTCACTTATGTCAGCGAGCATGGAGCGAGCCTCACTCACATTCCCAGGCATCCTTACTCACATGGGGGAGTGAGCCTCACTCAGCTGGCAGCCTTACGTGGAGTAAGCCTCCCTCTTGAGCACGTAGTCTTACTTACACGGCGTGATCACCACTGATTAAAAAGAAGGCATACTCACAAAGGCTGGATCTCACCACAATAAAGGCAGTGTCACTCATGCAAAGGCAACAGGCCTCATCCAGCAGCAATGAGCTCTCAGACTGGAATGAAGTCTCACTCTTAGACAGTGATAGATCCCGAAAGGCAGGGTCTCAGTATCCGTGCTCTCTCCATCCTCCTCCTGTGCCTTCCTTTGTCTCCTCCTTGTGATGCTGGCTTGTAAAGATGAATGAGATTCCCCCCCACTCCCTCTTTATTCCAGTCTGGGATCCATCACACCTTCAGCACGAGCTCCTCGCTGCCTCTCGTTGGTTGGACAGGTGAAGGTGGACAGGATTTTCTTGCAGGCGCATCCACGGTGTCCCTCTCTCCACGAGGCTCCAGTGTCCTGATTTTTTTGGGGGGGTGAGGGGGGGCGGGGAACAAAGGCAGCAGCAGCTGCTCCTTGAGTCTGTCTGGTCTGTGCTTGCTGCTTGCTCTCCAGTAATGTGATGTAATGCCGGATTGCATGCAGGATTTCTCTTGCTAATGTTCAAGATCCGACTGGTCTGGAGGAGAAGCAGATAAAAGCGTCCGTCACCTTTTCCCCTCCTTGATCGTATCGTGGATTTTGTGTTCAAGGGCAGAATTTGCACGACTCTTCATTAAATACAGTATATAAGGTGCCGGCCGTGTACAGTAAACAACACACACTGCCTTCCTTATTGGCTAGTTAAGGGGCTTAAGCATAGCTAACGAAACCAGGGTTTCCTTCCAACAATGAGGTTGAAAAGTCGCACCCGGGGGAGTCGGACAAGGCAAAAATTTTCCAAAAGGGGATAGTTTAACCCCTTTGCTGCCGGAGAGTCCAAGAACAAACGAAAGCTAGCCCCTCTGGCATTAACGAGGCTGACGGTGCTCTCTGCCATCCACAGCTTCTGACCCCTGATGCAGGACCCTGTAATATCACACACTGATACACAAGCACACACTTACACAAAGTCACCGTACCTAGTCTGGTCAGAGACACACTGATACACACAGACCCACACCGGGTTATATACCGGGGGTAGGCCAACTCCAGTTCTCAAGGGCCACCAACAGGTCAGGTTTTCAGGATATCCCTGCTTCTGCACAGGTGGCTTAGTCATTCTGACTGAGCCACCTGTGCTGAAGCAGGGCTATCCTGAAAACCTGACCTGTTGGCCACCTTTGTAATATAATGTTAGACATACACCATTTTAGCAAGCTCAAAACCCAGACCCACAGCATTATATCTGTATATATGTATGTGTCAATTGGAGCACCCCTCAGGAAAGTGACCTCAAATATATACTGTTATAAAGCAATTGTAACACCTGTTTTTTTGTGTCTGGGTATAACACTGGCTGGTGGGGTGAAGCCCCTCACTGCAAATTCACAGCGGAAGAAGCTATTTCTCCAAACTAGAGAAACATTGCAGAATCATGCAATGGAATATGTAATCCAGGGGTCTCAAACTCAGTCCTCAAGGGCCACCAACAGGTCAGGTTTTCAGGATATCCCTGCTTCAGCACAGGTGGCTCAATCAGTGACATTGATCCTGGTATCCTGAAAACCTGACCTGTTGGTGGCCCTTGAGTACTGGTGGTAGACACCCCTGCACTACACAGGTTGGTAATCAGTATTGTCGACCTGAGGAAGAGAGGAGAACTCCAGAAAGTTTGTCCTATGACATAAATTGTTTGTCCAAATAAAAAAGGTATCACCTAATACTGAAGAATTCATTTATTCTGCAGTATCACAACTGGACTAACATGGCTATTTCCATTATATATACAGCTCAACCCCCTTATAACGCTGTGCTTGGGGTCCAAAGAATCACATTGCGTTATAAGCGGATCGCGTTAGAAATAATGTACAAGTGTATGCATTGTACAATAAAGTATTTAAGATGCAAATAATCGTGCTGTAAAGTATTCATAAATACGAAAATTGGGAGCCACGCTTGCATCGCGTTATAAGCGGATTAGCGTTTAACGGATCGCGTTATAACGGGGTTGAGCTGTATATATATCAATAGGAGTGCTATTAGGTAGTGACCTAATGAAAGGGTGCGCAAACCTTTCCCCCTGCATACTGTCCCCCCCCCTGCTCGGCTCCGGCGTCAAATGATGCAGTGGGGTCATGTGACGTCATGTTGACAACTCCACGTGACCCCGCGGCGTCATTTGATGCCGGGTTGCCATGGCGAGGTAAGTGAAGTTACAGAGGCCACCTTCAGGGAAGAGCTGAGCCTCTGCAACTGCCGCCCCCCCCCACCCCCCCACCACCTCCCCAGAAAAGCTCGCACACACCTGACCTAACATACACAACAAAAGATAAAAAACGCCCCAGATGCTGCATCCAACAAGACAAATTATTACGTTAAATACCAGCAGTTATTCTTCTCAAAAATAAGTTTCATTAATCAATCCTTTGGCCAAAGCATTATAAGCCTGTGACCACCATGGAATGCTGTATTATTAAGTATGTAATCATAATAAAAAATGAAACAAACACAATGTATTAACCCTCTCACTGCCTGAGGGGGATATTGTTCTGCAACGCTTTGCACAAGGGGTTAAAAATGGCAGATCTCACAATACATCATAAATATCATCACGGCCAATCCCTAAAGTGGATCTTACTGTACATTGAGACGGCAGCCATGTTTAAATCACCCAATGACTTACATACTAATGGTGAGTATCACCTGAGTTTTTTTTTTTCAAAATCCAGGGGGAGCACGGGAGAAGTTCAACCAAAATAGAAAGAGAACAATTCTAAGTGCAGGTGGATTTAAATTCATGAAATCAAGAAGGAGACTTTTTACATATGCTCTGAAATTCTATAAAGACTAATTCATACAGACACTACTCAGGAGTAATCCCTTGAAAATTATTCAAACAGGTTTACATGAAGAGATTAAATTAATCATAAATCCATTGAATTGGGCTAAAAGGAAGAACTACCAATGCCCTCTGAGAATTTTTAGTGTAGCCAGGTTGATTTCATTGGCTTCTAAGTCTGCCCTCCCTGGCAGTAAGTCCTGGTAAGAGCAGGCCTGCCAGGAGTTATCATGGTTTTTCCCCACTCACAGTAGCTTCTTGAGTGACAGGGGAGGCGGCGAGACTAGGCCTGTGTGTGTCCAATCACTGGATTCAAACCTGGTACCTACTTCCCTTGTACTTAAGGAGCTGCACTGCTAAATTTAGTCAGTGCCTCTACCTCCTTGAGAGAGGCTGATCTACCCCAACAACTGTGCAGGGCACTGCCACATTTGTACTCCCTCCCCTAGCGGAGAGGAGAGGGAGACTATACCCCTTTACTCCACCAGGGAGTAAAAGAAGAGCATGGACTGCTTCAGGTGCCCTTGGCCTGGAGTGGAGGTCCAGGGTACATCCTTTGGGTGTAGCCCCACGAAGTGAAGTATGGTGTGTATGCTGTTCCATCTGCCAGTGTACTAAATAAAGTGTGATCCTGTTCAAAGATATCTACGTGCCTGAGACTACAATCTATCGGGGGGAGTGGAAGTAAGTTCTCCTGCAAGTATTGTCCCCACATTCCTGGGGCCTGCAAGAGATGGAGGCGCTGACACAGAGAGAGAGAATCAGATCCTACCCCAGAAGACTGTCCTGTTTTCATCCACAACACTGCAGGATGCTCAGAAATACTGTGAGCCAATAGGTATGCACCACACCACACCGTGTAATGGCGAAATCTTCCAGAGAGGGGGACGACGACGACGACACCATTACATTAGTTATAATTATTAGGTCGCATTAGAATTACTCGTACCCCATACAGTATACTGCATGCTTACACATATTCTTAAATAGGCTTCTGGAGATATATATATATTTCTCCAATAAGGTTAAAGTTTCCACATAATGAAGGGGCGCGATTTGGAATATTGCAAATGTGTTCACCTAGCATAAAATATATTTGTTGAAAGATCTAGATAATGCAAATAAATGAGTTAATTATTTCTGTGTAGGTGTACAATTCTATAAATATTTGGTATATAATATATTCAAAATTATTTGAGGACAACTTATTTCAAGTCAGCTGCAGTTGATAACATTGGACAGTGGCTGATCAAATAATACACTCAGATGCCCCAAGTAAAAGAAATTACTCAATTGTCCACATATTTATTTCTGTCTTTATTCATAACAATTATTGCACTGTGCTTATCTGCAATAAGTCTCTCATCCAAATAGTACAGTGCAAGTCAAGGTTCGTTTGTTGTCTCTCTGTCATTGTTCTGCATTGTAATTGTGCACATTAGTATTTTAATGTCTTTTTACTGTGTAATTGATGCCACTATAAATACCAGCGTAGGGAGAGGGGGAAGGCATACTCCTGATGAAGCTTACTGGAAGCGAAACGCGTAGAGTGTTAGCCTCCTGACAGACTCTACACCCATGGACGCATTATCCAGCTGAAAAGCCACAACCGGAAGTGACGTCGCGGGGCCGAGGGACACGCCGGCAGGGCTCAGACACCGCTACAAACAGCTGATACCAGCAGGAGAGATGCTCAGCGAACACCACGGAGTCCAAGGGAGACCCCGGCAGGGCGGGACGCCATTCCAGGACCACCAGCAACACCCGAGGGGACGGTGACGGTGAGAAAGATCACGTCGTCTTACACTGTATGTGTTACATGCTTTTAAACATTGCACACATTTGTAGCCATGTGTAAAATTGGTGTACAAATCTCTCTCATGCTGTGCAGTAACTCCTGTTAAAAGGGCAGGGTTGCCAGTAGTCATCATGGAGGTTTGCCCTCAACCCCTGTGATGTGTAAGATAGTAGCAAAGGAAGTGACAGCATGCTCTGTGTCCACTGTTAGTGACACAGAGGTGGGTCTTTCTGGAGCTTATATATTGCACAGCACTTCCTAAAGTTAGTCAGTCAAGTTAGTGTGTCTGCAGGAGATGATCAAGAGTGTCTGCAGCAGTTCAAGTCTGTCTGTCAGAGAGAGTCAAGTGCAAGTGACAAGCTGATCACACACTGTGTCCAGGGATCTGGCACAGCTGGTAGTCTCCCTTAGGGGAGAGGTGGAAAGACAAGCTGATGAGAGTGCAGGAGCAGAGGAACCTGATAATGTGTGGCTAAGTGTCGGCCGCTATGATGGGCAGTCTGCCATGTAACCTGCAATTAAAGATGCCCTTGTTCAAGAGACCCTTCTTGTCTGAGCCTGGAGTTATTCAGCAAGAAGATGCACCCAGGGGTTCTCTTCCAGAAACTCCTCCCTGCTGTCGTGGGGACTGGGAAGAGATGGAGGCGCTGTACCACTTGTGAGTAGAACTCAGCACACTACCTCAGACGCCTGTTATGGTGATATCCCCATTACTATCCAGCGGGAGACTCAGGAGTCCTGTGAGCCAGCAGGTGCACCACATACCACTACATGTAATTGGGAGATTTTCTCACATAGGGGTCAGGATCAGAAGGGCCCAAGGAAAACACCGTTACACATTGTAAGTGTGAATCTCATAGTTTTATATATATAAAACTATATATAAAATATATAGTCACTATATATATATATAGCCTGGGTCCCTCTGGTCCCCTGTTTGTCCCCTTACCTTTCCCTATGAATATAGCAGCAAGGGAACTGCAAGTTCCAACAGCCTCAGGGGCTGCAGTCCACATGTTGCCAGGCAACCAATAGGGATGAGAGATTCTGACAGTTAAGGCAGTGAGTGAGGCAGTTGGTCAGGAGTCAGTTTGTCAGTTAGTCAAGAGTCAGTTAGTGAGGAGTCAGATATTGAGTTGGAGCCAGGGCAGACTTTGATAAAGACTTTGATAAACGCGTCAGAGGATTTTTCTTTATGTCTTTTTAATCTTGGCTCATATGCCGTAATAAAGTTTTATCGTATTGCACCTTGCCTCCAGCCTACCCTGTTTTGCAGTGCTCATAGTCCCAATACTTTCATTCAGACAAGGGGAAGGGAGGGTCTGAGTGTCAGTGGCACTCAGACTAGGCTAGAAACTCCCCTTGGGTCCCAGATAGGTCCCAATCACGTGAAGCGGGTGACTGCTGCAGGGAAGGCCCCTTAGATAGGGACGCTTATCCATTCCATTGGACGCCGCTCCAAACATTGCCATTGCAACGTGACGTCACATGACCCCTCTGCATCATTTGACGCCAGAGCCGAGCAGGGAGGGACAGTATGCAGGGGGGCGCAGTGGAAAAGTTTGCGTAGCCCTCCATTGGTTCACTACCAAATAGCACTTATATATATATATATATATAGGCAAAAAGTGACACTGTGTGCTCATTTGCATGTCATTTCCCAGAATCCCTTGCTGCAGTGGAAGTGCTGTATGCTGGGTGATAATGGGGAAAGGCGGGGTTGCAGACCTGCCTAAGACATGCAGATGAGCATACAGCTATATTTGCATATTTGCTTTCCTGTGGAGGGTTTTTGTCACTTTTTTTACTCACCATAACTTAACTCAGTATTATGGTTTAGCCTATCCCATAGCCTCTCTTGCATTCCCAGTAAAATCAACCCCACACTGACGAGACCCATCAAGGTCGAAACAGCTGTCTGTGGGTGGTTTTCTGGGTATGCACCTTAACCCTGGCTGTGCTCAAAGCTGTGACCATGCAGCAAGCTTAAGCCTATAGGGAACCATGTTAAAAATGGTTATTGAGGCAAAAAGTGACACTGTGTGCTCATTTGCATGTCATTTCCCAGAATCCCTTGCTGCAGTGGAAGTGCTGTATGCTGGGTGACAATGGGGAAAGACAGGGTTGCAGACCTGCCTAAGACATGCAGTGAGCATACAGTTGTATTGCATATATATATATATATATATATATATATATATATATCATATATATATATATATATAATCAATAGAACGGAAATACCGTGTTAGTCCAGTTGCGATAGTCAGAATAAATGAATTCTTCAGTATTAGGTGATACCTTTTTTATTTGGACAAACAATTTATGTCATAGGACAAACTTTCTGGAGTTCTCCTCTCTTCCTCAGGTCGGCAATACTGATTACCTCCAGTCCTCAAGGGCCACCAACAGGTCAGGTTTTCAGGATATCCCTGCTTCAGCTCAATGTCACTGATTCAGCCACCCGTGCTGAAGCAGGGATATCCTGAAAACCTGACCTTTTGGTGGCCCTTGAGGACTGAGTTTGAGACCCCTGGATTACATACTCCATTGCATGATTCTGCAATGTTTCTCTAGTTTGGAGAAATAGCTTCTTCCGCTGTGAATTTGCAGTGAGGGGCTTCACCCCACCAGCCAGTGTTATACCCAGACATAAAAAAACAGGTGTTACAATTGCTTTATAACAGTATATATTTGAGGTCACTTTCCTGGGGGTGCTCCAATTGACACAAATACATATATACAGATATAATACTGTAAATAGCTTTATAAAGTTGATCTGCGCAATGGTTCCTCTTTCTTATGTAGCCCCGGCCCCCTCGTGTCCCCCGGTTTCTTCCCCCTTACCTCCGCTACAGCGGGGGAGCGGGCATAGTGTGCCGCCGTCCTCTCCGCAGGGTGCCGCCATTTTGCGTAGGGTTCGGGCATGCGCAGAACACAGCCGGTGGCCATTACAGTATCGCGCATGCACAGTATGATAGGGTCATGCAGCGGCCAATAGGGAAGGCACCGCAAGAGACTACAGCCCCCAGAAGGAATAGGGGCATGTAACCACATGACACCAGGGATCCAATCGCTCGGCCGGATCCCCTGCTTTGGGAAAATATACATTTGGCGCACTCAGGAAGAACAGGCAGTCAGTGCTGGGACAAGATAGGGGTAGGAGGTATGTGCAGGAGTCTGTGACTGTGTGTAATACTAAAATTAAGAGAGATATTAATATCTGTCTCTTAGTACCTGCTAGTCTGTGACTCCCGCACTAGGCCAGAATCACCCCCGTAGGCCCCGACTCCCCTCAGCTTGTGGTTTCTGCAGGGACCGGCCCATAGGATAGGGACACGGCCCTGCAGTATCTATATAGTGAGGGACACAGATAGGACACAGCGGTCTCCTGCTCACCGGTGGTCTGGGACCAGACACGAGTAGGAGCTTTGTACCCTCCACCGTTTTTTAATGTAGCCTGAATAAATCCTATTTTATTGCCACACGACCTGCTCCTTGTTGCAGTGCACCTTACACTACATTTTGGATACTCTTGGACTTTGGACGCGGTTGCACGCTTGAGGACCTACAGGGGAACAATAGTGAGTATTCCTAAACTTTTATATGTTACCCAAATGAGAAGAAGTGATGATACTTTCATAGACATCTCCAGGGAACAGTGCATTTCTACATGTGGAATTGGAATAGAAACTGAGTTAATATATTCCCATGTATGGTTATCTCTGTATACAATGAACTGATAATTTAAAGGGACCAGTGTCACGGTAACTTATGACAAGCTATAATATACACCAAAAATACCTGGGTTGAACTGAACACGACTGAGATATGATAAAATATAGTTTATTCCTTGAAAAAGGTGAATACACAAGATATACAAATAACAGGCAAAATATACACTTACTTAAGGGGTTTGGACAAGAAAGCCATCAGGATACAGGATTGGCAATTTCTTCCATAATACAGGTTCAGATGTAGTCATCACGAAAAGCACAAAGACCCAGAGTATAGGCTGGGCACTGGTTTATATGCAATCTCCAGTCTATACCTTACTATTGGAGAATAATTACCTGCACCCAATCTCTCCTTGCCACCTCACCTGAGGGCACCGTAATACCTGCCCACTGGGTGGGTATTATTCTAATCAGGGGGCTTATTTCCTCAGCCCCCCTCCTACACTTGCTCAGCCTTAAATACAGTTATTTCCCATTGAACACAACCTAAACCCAACCCCTGTCATAAATCAGTGGTGAGGTTGACAGTTTTACCCCAGAGTAAAACTCCTCCCACCCCAGGACATTTAAAAACTGCTTTTCCTATCTAAATAACTTCATAACTTCAGTTCAGTATACTTACTGGCACGCAAGCCATATTAATACATTCCGGCACGCATGACGCTCCCAATGAGACTAACTATTACCGTGTAATACTAAAATTAAGAGAGATATTAATATCTGTCTCTTAGTACCTGCTAGACATCATGTGTCTGTAATCATTATTTGCGACTCGGTCCCACGGATACACACATGTAACTTTTAGCATGTTCAGCCGAGGACATCTCATGATATTCTTATATTTAATAAGGTCACTCATTCTGATATCTCCTTCTGTAGCCGCACCCCTGGCCCCCATAAAACCCCTTGCCAAGAAATGCTTTGAAGCTGGGCCTCCTGTGTAGAGAATGTTTGCCACAGGTGCTATATTTCACACCCAATGCTCCAGACATGGGCCTAGCTGTCTCTACCAGCAATATACAGTTGGTTGCTGATGCCGGGTAAAAACACCTTACTGAACCGCAGTCCAGTTAACCCCTTGCTTCCAACGTGAGAGCAGGGGGTGGCCAAATGGGGTGTAACCCCTTCAATACCGGGCCAAACCCCCTCTCCCATGACAACCAGCATTTGAGCTCCTACAGAAACCTGCATATACTCCTGCTCACCGGTGGTCTGGGACTAGACACCGAATACAAGGACACTGTTAAGGTGGTACCATCCAGCGGGACCCACCCAACTAGAGGCGGAGGCTTCGCGGGTTACAGTATTGGATCTGTGGATCCCTTCATTCGCAAGACAGAGTCAGCTCGCCCGGGTGTGGACACACCCGGCAGGTACCTTCACCAAAGTTCACCAACACACTCAGTACAGTGGCAGCACTGACCACACATATAGGGTGGGGCTATAACCTTGGGGACACTAAGGGAGTAGAGTGCCTGAGGGCCACATATGGTACTGTGGGGACTGTGTACAGAGTGGGAACATTGGTGGGGCGGGTTACAGCCGTCCATGGCAAGTGGGTAGCTGTACCCAGTAGCCTAATATATATATATTATATATATAATATATATATATACAGTGTTCGACAACCTATACATTTGCTCGCCCCGGGCAAGTGGATTTAACCCCCGGGCGAACCAACTGTGGTGTATATATATATATATATATATTATATATATATTATATATATATATATATTATCTATATATATATATATATATATCTATATATATATATATATATATGTTATCAGTAAACTGTTTATTCCTGTGTTGCTCTGTGTGTTCATTGTGTGATCATATGCCTGTATATGTATATGGGTCCTGTAACAGGCAAATCCGCATAGTAGGATCCGTTACAGGTGGAGGCGCTGACGAAAATTGTTCCAGAGTACACCCCAGGCTCCCTGAAGCGGAGGCTCAGACCTCCTGTGAGCCACAGGTATTTCACCACACGTACACTGTAGATACATCTCTCACAGAGGGTGGGGATACATGTGCTACACTTATATACTGAGGTACCAACTACTCGACCCCCACTCTTGAGAACAGATTGCCTGAGCTTTGGATATGCCCCTTTTAAACCTGCTACATTGTGAGTAGGCGACACATAAGTCTCCTTATTGATTTCACGAATTTAAATACATCTGCACTTAGAATTGTTCTTTTTTTGGTTGAACATCTCCTGTGCTCCCCCTGGATTTTGAAGAAAAACTGCATCATTCTGGGACTACTGGAAACAGTCCCTACCAGAGCGTCCGAGGAGGGGGTTACAACCTGTTATTTAAATGACTGTGTAATACAGTAAGTCACTTAATCATTTTGTCACTTATCTTTGTCCCTTATTATCACACTAAATATTGGTTGTAAAGGGAGTGCCGTCCTATCTCTTCACCGGATCGGATACAGAGTATCACACGAGCAGAGACAAGGAAATCTGCTGGTCCTGGAAAAGATTAACTGGAAACGTAATAAACGGTGTGTGCTTATAAACATTTATTTCATATATTTTATGTAAACGTGTAGGGTGTGTTGTGTGTGTGTGTGTGTGTGTGTGTGTGTGTTTGTGGTGTGTGTGTGTGGTGTGGTGTGTGTGTGTGTGTGTTGTGTGTGTGTGTGTGTGTGTGTGTGTGTGTGTGTGTGTGTGGGGTGGTGGTGTGGTGTGTGTGTGTGTGTGTGTGTACACGATACCGCATAAATCCGGACATCATGTTGAGGTATAAAAGGTGTATTAGTGAAAATATATTTGATATCTTTATATATGTAAATATATACATGTGTAGTCTGTATGTGATATAATAATTTATATGGGATGTCCTGGTACCTTTTATTTTTGGATCACCCAGAAAGTCCTTATACTGTAGTGGGTGTTATTACTGTAATGATTAAAGTAGGGCTGGAATAGTAGCTGGTAGGGGGAATGCTTTTTCTGCCACATCACTTTATAGATGAATAATTTATTGTAGTATAATACAAATTCATTTTCTTTCCTTATTGTTCCGGCGCCTTTTTCCTACAAACACGGCAAAGAGGCTGTACACGACAGCGTTAACGGGCACGCCGTTGTAACAGGGCACTGGCGGGGAAACAGGGCACACGGCGTGTAACAGGACTGCGTGTTAACAGGGCACGGCGTGAACAGGGACACGGCGTGTAACACGGCACGGGTGCTAAAGGACGGCGTGTAAGGGACGGGTGTACAGGGCACTGCGGTAACGGGCACAGCGTGTAACAGGGACTGCGCGTCAAAAGGCACGGGCGTAAGGGCCGCGTAACAGGGCACGCGCGTAAACAGGGCACGGCGCGAAGGCCGCGCGTAACAGGGCAAGGCGCCGCGTAACAGGGCACGGCGCGTCACAGGGCCACGGCGCGCGTACACAGGGCACTGGTGTAACAGGGCACGGCGTGTAACAGGGCACGGCGTGTAACAGGGCACGGCGTGTAACAGGGCACTGCGTGTAACAGAGCACGGCGTGTAACAGGGCACGGCGTGTAACACGGCACGGCGTGTAACAGGGCACGGCGTGTAACAGGGCACGGCGTGTAACAGGGCACTGCGTGTAACAGGGCCAGGTTTGTAACAGGGCAATGCGCGTAACAGGCACGGAGCGTAAACAGGGCACGGCGCGTAACAGGGCACGGCGCGTAACAGGCACGGCGCGTAAACAGGGCAACGGCGCGTAACAGGGCACGGCGCGTAACAGGCACGCGCGTAACAGGCAGGCGTCACAGGGCACGGCGGTAACAGGGCACGGCGCGTAACAGGGCACGGCGCGTAAGGCACGGCGCGTAACAGGGCACGGCGCGTAACAGGGCACGGCGCGTAACAGGGCACGGCGCGTAACAGGGCACGGCGTAACAGGCACGCGGGTAACAGGGCACGGCGCGTACAGGGACGGCGCGTAAAGGCACGGCGCGTAACAGGGCACGGCGCGTAACAGGGCACGGCGCGTAACAGGGCACGGCGCGTAACAGGGCACGGCGCGTAACCGGGCACGGCGCGTAACAGGGCACGGCGCTAGTACAAAGGGGCGGCGGCGTAAACAGGGCTCGGCGGTAACAGGGCCACGCGCGCGTAACAGGGCACGGCGCGAACAGGGCACGGGCGTAACAGGGCAGCGCGTAACCAGGCACGGCGTAACAGGGCACGGCGCGTAACAGGGCACGGAGCGTACAGGCACGGGCGACAGGGCACGGCGCGTAACAGGGCACGGCGCGTAACAGGGCACGGCGCGTAACAGGGCACGGCGCGTAACAGGGCACGGCGCGTAACAGGGCACGGCGCGTAACAGGGCACGGCGCGTAACAGGGCACGGCGCGTAACAGGGCACGGGCGCGTACAGGGCACGGCGCGTACAGACGGCACGGCGCGTAACAGGGCACGGCGCGTAACAGGGCACGGCGCGCGTAACAGGGCACGGCGCGTGACGCGTAACAGGGCCCGGCGCGTACAGGGCACGGCCGTAACAGGCACGGCGCGTAAACAGGCAGGGGCGTAACAGGGCACGGCGCGTAACAGGCGACGGCGCGTAACAGGACGGCGGTACACGGGCAGCGCGTAACAGGGCACGGCGCGTAACAGGGAGGCGCGTAACAGGGCACGGCGCGTAACAGGGCACGGCGCGTAACAGGGCGGCCGCGGCGTAAACAGGGCACGGCGACGTAACAGGGCACGGCGTTGAACGGCACGGTCGTTGTAACAGGGCATGGCTTTGAATTGTAACAGGGCACGGCGGTGTAACAGGGCACGGCGGTGTAACAGGGCACGGCTTGAACGGGCACGGCGCGTAACAGGATCGGGCGTAACAGGGCACGGCGCGTAAACGGACGGCGCGTAACAGGGTCGGCGGTAACAGGGCCACGGCGTGTAAACAGGGGCCGGCGTGTGTAAATGACGCACGGCGTGTTGTAAAGGGCACGGCTCGTGTAACAGGGCACGGCGTTTGTAACAGGGACGGCGTGTTTACGGGCTCGGTGTGTAACAGGGCACGGGCGTTTAGGTTTTGTTGTAACAGGGACGGCGTTGTTGTTTTGTAATGCCGGTGTAACAGGGCACGCGTTGTTGTTTTGTAAACAGAAGCACGCCTGTTGTACCAGGGGCCACGGCGTGTAACAGGGCACGGCGTGTAACAGAGCACGGCGTGTAACCCCTTACCTAAAAAAACATAATCTTAGCCCATTACTTAAAAAAACATAACCTTAACCCGAAAAACACTAACCTTAACCCCTTACCATAAAAGCCCTAACCTTAAAAATCTTAACCCCTGACCCTAATAACCATAACCTTAACTCCTTACTCTAAAAATCTTAACCCCTAACCCTTCAAACCCTTACCTTAAGCCTATACCCTAAAAAATTTACAGCCTAACCCTACAAACCCTAAAAAACCTAACCTTAACCCCTTACCCTAACAACCTCAACCCTACAAACCCTAACCTTAACCCCTTACCCAAAACCTTAACCCCTAACCTTAATCGTAACCCCTTATCCTAAAAACTGCCAAACCTACAAACCCTATCCCCTACCACAGGGGTCAACTGTCCCTCAGTGGCTAATTGATCCTTTCTGTTCTGACCCTATATATCCTTGTAGCAAAGGGATAGGGTCAGGCAGGTTAACTCGCTCCCTTTAGATGTATGTATGTATGTATGTATGTATGTATGTATGTATGTATGTATGTGTGTGTGTGTGTGTGTGTGTGTGTGTGTTGTGTGTGGTGTGTGTGGTGTGTGTAGTGTATGTGTGTATGTATGTATGTATGTATCTGTGTGTATGTATGTATGTAATGTATGTCTGTATGTATTATGTCTTTATTTGTATAGCGCCATTAATGTACATAGCGCTTCACAGCAGTAATAGTTACAATCATATAAATAATAAAATATAAATAACACAAAGGGAAGAAGTGCTTCAGACTTAAAAGTAACATTTAGGTTAGTAGGAAGAACATACAGAGACAGTAGTAAGGTTTTCTGGTAAGTGCGTCTGCCACAGAGCTATTCATATGCTTGTTAAACAGGTGTGTTTTAAGATGGGTCTTAAAGGTGGATAGAGAGGGTGCTAGTCGGATATTGAGGGGAAGGGCATTCCAGAGGTGAGAAGAGTTTAAGGCGGGAGAGGGCTTTGGATACAAAAGGGGTGATGCACACTGAGTCCTTCTTTCTTTTTTTGTTCTTTTATTGCAAAACAAACAATAACAACAGATGAGGGGAACTGTGGATGAATGGCATATGTGGGGGAGAGGTAAATTAAGAATGCCTTGTATGGGAGAGGCAGTAAGAGAAGTGTACTCACAGACTGCTGCATCCAAAAGGAAGTGAGCTAGTCTGTACACACAGGATATAGATATGTAGACAGAGGAGTATACCAAATACTGTAACATGGCAGGGGAGTATGGGCAAACCATCTCACCTCACATCTCACATACAAACCCTATCCCCTACCACAGGGGTCAACTGTCCCTCAGCGGCTAATTGATCCTTTCTGTTCTGACCCTATATATCCTTGTAGCAAAGGGATAGGGTCAGGCAGGTTAACTCACTCCCTTTAGATGTATGTATGTATGTATGTATGTATGTATGTATGTATGTATGTATGTATGTATGTGTGTATGTATGTATGTATGTATGTATGTGTGTATGTATGTATGTCTTTATTTGTATAGCGCCATTAATGTACATAGCGCTTCACAGCAGTAATAGTTACAATCAGATAAATAATAAAATATAAATAACACAAAGGGAAGAAGTGCTTCAGACTTAAAAGTAACATTTAGGTTGGTAGGAAGAACATACAGAGACAGTAGTAAGGTTTTCTGGTAAGTGCGTCTGCCACAGAGCTATTCATATGCTTGTTAAACAGGTGTGTTTTAAGATGGGTCTTAAAGGTGGATAGAGAGGGTGCTAGTCGGATATTGAGGGGAAGGGCATTCCAGAGGTGAGAAGGGTTTAAGGCGGGAGAGGGCTTTGGATACAAAAGGGGTGATGCACACTGAGTCCTTCTTTCTTTTTTTGTTCTTTTATTGCAAAACAAACAATAACAACAGATGAGGGGAACTGTGTATGAATGGCATATGTGGGGGAGAGGTAAATTAAGAATGCCTTGTATGGGAGAGGCAGTAAGAGAAGTGTACTCACAGACTGCTGCATCCAAAAGGAAGTGAGGTAGTATGTACACACAGGATATAGATATGTAGACAGAGGAGTATACCAAATACTGTAACATGGCAGGGGAGTATGGGCAAACCATCTCAGGTTTTGAGCATAGGGAGGTTGCCAAGGCAACTGGGAAAACTATGGGGTAAGGCAACATTTGTAGCAACAATGTTGCAGTTTACACTGAGCAGCAATGGCTGCCTCAGAACAGAGAAATGAAACATGCAGAGAGGTTCCAGGACACTTTCCATATAACATATGGCGTGTTGAATTAAAACAACAATCCACCCAGAACCGAGAAGCATTTAGGTGGTTTACCCATACAGTACAATGTTAGTGTCTTTCCTCTAGGGATGGCCTGCTCTTTAAAAGAAAATTCATGTTCTTCTAGTGCCATAAAAAAAAAAAGATTTGCTTAATCTCTAGTTTCGGAGGTTACCTTTAAACTCTTAGCAGAGCTTCATTTTAAACTCCCGGACACTTCATACTTCAATCTTATATCCTCCTACTCCTGAATGACGCATCAGATGGTAAAAATAATAACAGCGTTGAAAAGGTGAAGGAAAGATCTGAGAAACCTTTTGAAAAAAAAAAAAAAAACGATGAGTGTTGCGGCCTGCTGCGGTAGGAATCCCATATTAAAGGCCAGCCGGGGGTGCCGTAAATATTAGGCAGGCTAAACCTTTCTGAAAATATAGGCTCAACGTCTCAGAAATGGACGATTAGCCGCGGCCGTTTCGGCCCTGAGGTAGGTGTTAAGGGGTAGGGTAAGGGTTTTTTTGGGTACGAGTTTACAGTCTTTAATGCAAAGGGTTATGGTTTGGGGTTTTAGGGTAAGGGATTAGGGGTTTTAGGGAAAGGAGTTAGAGTTCAGGTCCCGCAGTATGCAGGTCCCGCAGGTCCCGCAATATGCAGGTCCCGCAGTATGCAGGTCCCGCAGTATACAGGTCCCGCAGTATGCAGGTCCCGCAGTATACAGGTCCCGCAGTATGCAGGTCCCGCAGTATACAGGTCCCGCAGTATACAGGTCCCGCAGTATGCAGGTCCCGCAGTATGCAGGTCCCGCAGTATGCAGGTCCCGCAATATGCAGGTTCCGTAGTTTACAGGTCCCGCAGTATGCAGGTCCCGCAGTATACAGCGGTCCCGCAGTAGTACAGGTCCCTCAGTATAGGTTCGAGTTGGTGCGCCCGCAGATCATTTCAGGTCCCTGCGATCTCGGTCCCGCAGTTCGTATTCAGGTCCCGCAGTATGCAGGTCCCGCAGGTATAATCAGGTTCCCGCAGTCTTACAGGTCCCGCATTATGCGGTTCCTAGTATCAGTTCCCCGCAGTATACAGTCCCGCAGCATATCAAGTCCCGCTATACAGTCCCGCAGTATACAGGTCCCCAGTATGCATTGTCCCGCAGTTATGCAGGTCCGCCAATATGTCAGGTTCCGTAGTTTACAGTCCGCGCGTATGCAGGTCCCGCAGTACGCAAGTCCCGCAGTACTATTCAGGTCCCACAGTACACAGGTCCCACAGTACACAGGTCCCGTAGTATACAGGTCACGCAGTATGCAGGTCCCGCAGTACTATACAGGTCCCGCAGTATACAGGTCCCACAGTACTATACAGGTCCCGCAGTACTATACAGGTCCCGCTATACAGGTCCCACAGTACTATACAGGTCCCGCAGTACTATACAGGTCCCGCAGTATACAGGTCCCACAGTACTATCCAGTCCGCAGTACTCACAGTCCCGCGAGTATACAGGTCCCGCAGTACGATTCAGGTCCCGCATATTACAGGTCCCACAGTACACATAACAGTCCCGCAGTACTATACGGTCCCGCATCCTATACTGGTCCGCAGTATCGGGTCCCACAGTAACATTCCCGTAGTATACAGGTCACGCAGTATGCAGGTCCCGCA
This sequence comes from Ascaphus truei, assembly GCA_036426205.1. NCBI lineage: Eukaryota > Metazoa > Chordata > Amphibia > Anura > Ascaphidae > Ascaphus > Ascaphus truei. The sequence goes on from WSYH01002352.1 coordinate 70,047, forward strand.
GTATGCAGATCCCGCAGTACTATACAGGTCCCGCAGTACTATACAGGTCCCGCAGTACTATACAGGTCCCTTAGTACCAGGTCACAGTACTATACGGTCCGCAGTACTACCAGGTCCCCGCATACGGTCCCACAGTACTATACAGGTCCCGCGTACTAACAGGTCCCGCATAACGGTCCACACATACTATACGGTCCCCAGATACAGTCCCGCAGTACTATACTGGTCCCGCAGTACACAGGTCCCACAGTACACAGGTCCCACAGTACACAGGTCCCACAGTACACAGGTCCCATAGAGGTTCTTGTTCTCGGAAATGAAAGTTCGATGCAAAAATTCAAGATTCAGAAAGTGAAATATTATAAAATAAGCGAGTTTGCCTTTCTGGGAGTGAAACATTTCAGTGAGTAACAAGCCTCCTATTACAGTGACCGCTGTGCGCTTATTACAGTGACCGCTGTGCGCTTATTACAGTGACCGCTGTGCGCTTATTACAGTGACCGCTGTGCGCTTATTACAGTGACCGCTGTGCGCTTATTACATTGACCGCTGTAGCGTGACGCGTCTTATTACATGACCGGTGTGCACTTATTACAGTGACCGGCTCTGCACTTATTACAGTGACCGCTGTGCGCTTATTACGTGACCGCTGTGCGCTTATTACAGTGACCGTTTGCGCTTATTACAGTGACCGCTGTGCGCTTATTACAGTGACCGCTGTGCGCTTAAATTACAGTGACCGCTGTGCGCTTATTACAGTGGACCGCTGTGCGCTTATTACAGTGACCGCTGTGCGCTTATACCGTGACCGCTGTGCGCTTATTACAGTGACCGCTTTGCGCTTATAGTACGCTTGCTAACAGTGACCGCTTTTGCTGCTTATTACAGTGACCGCTCTGCCACTTATTTACAGTGACCGCTGTGCACTTTTATTCAGTGAACCGCTGTGCGCTTATTACCAGTGACCGCTCTGCACTTATTCATGACCGCTGTGCGCTTATTACAGTGACCGGTGTGCCACTTATACAGTGACCGCGCTGTGCGCTTATTACAGTGACCGCTTGTGCAGCTTATTCCAGTGACCCGCTGTGCGCTATTACAGTGACCGCTGTGCGCTTATTACAGTGACCGCTGTCGCTGGATTACAGTGACCGCTGTGCGCTTATTACAGGTGACCGCGTTGCGCTTATTACAGTACCGTGGTGCGCTAATCAGTGACCGCTGTGCGCTTATTACAAGTGACCGCTGTTGCGCTTTATTACAGTGACCGCTGTGCACTTATTACAGTGACCACCGCTCTGCCACTTATTAACAGTGACCGCTGTGCGCTCTAATTACAGTGAACCGCTGTGCGCTTATTACGTGACCGGTGTGCGCTTATTACGTGACCGCTGTGCGCTTATTACAGTACCGCTGTGCGCTTATTACAGTGACCACCGCTGTGCACGTTATTACAGTGACAGCTGTGGCACTTATTACACGTGACCGCTGGTGCCCTTATTCAGTGACCGCTGTGCACTTATTACAGTGACCGCTTGTCACGTTATTACAGTGACCGCTGTGCGCTTATTACGTGACCTGGCGCTTATTACAGTGACCTTGGCTGTGCGTCTTATTAACATTGTACCGCTGTGCGCTTATTACAGTGACCGCTGTGCGCTCGTGACTGTGTCGCTTATTACAGTGACCCGCTGTGCGCTATTACAGTGACCGCTGTGCCGCTTATTACAGTGACCGTAGACTGGTCCGCTTATATCAGTGGCTGTGCGCTTATAACGTGCCGCTGTGCCTTATTACTGTGACGCTGTGCACTTATTACCGTGACCGCTGTGCGCTAATTACAGTGACCGCTGGTGCGGTTACATGCCCGCTGTGCCTTATTACAGTGACTCTGTCACTATTACAGTGACCTCTGTGCTATTACAGTGACCGCTGTGCCTTATTAGCTGACCGCTGTGCCTTATTACAGTGACCGCTGTGCACTATTACATTGACCGCTGTGCACTTATGACAGTGACCGCGTGCGCTTATTACAGTGACCGCTGTGCACTTATTACAGTGACCGCTGTGCACTTATTACAGTGACCGCTGTGCGCTTATTACAGTGACCGCTGTGCGCTTATTACAGTGACCGCTGTGCGCTTATTACAGTGACCGCTGTGCGCTTATTACAGTGACTGCTGTGCGCTTATTACAGTGACCGCTGTGCGCTTATTACAGTGACCGCTGTGCTCTTATTACAGTGACCGCTGTGCGCTTATTACAGTGACCGCTGTGCGCTTATTACAGTGACCGCTGTGCGCTTATTACAGTGACCGCT
>WSYH01002352.1:72448-89479 GCA_036426205.1 Ascaphus truei
TATTACAGTGACCGCTGTGCGCTTATTACAGTGACCGCTGTGCGCTTGTTCCAATGTACTGGAGATTAAAAAAAACTTGCCCTGTTAGTTCAATATACTTTTTTTAAGTAATGTATGTAATTATAATTGCTTACAGAGTTTACAGTTAATCTCCAATTAAGGAGGGGCCTGGGGTTAAGACACAGAGCCTAGATCAGGGTTGCCCACCAAAAGGTCAGGTTTTAAGGTTATCCCTGCTTCAGCACAGATGGCTCAATCAGTCCCTGTTTCAGCACAGGTGGCTCAATCAGTCCCTGTTTCGGCACAGGTGGATCTTAAAGCTGCAGTTCAGTCAATATCCTGCATGTGTGGTTTTTTAAATAAATCAGTTCTGTAGTAAGAAAAAATACTTTTAGCATTTTCTGTTTTTAAAAAAACAGCTTTGAAAGACCAATTTTCTTGTATTCTATTGTAACGGGTATTCCACCCCACCCAATCTCATATATAGTGTGGGTGAGTAGAACATGTAGTGTTACCGGTGTGGTGCGTATACCTGCAGGCTCACAGGAGGTCTGAGCCTCCGCTAATGAGAGCCTGGGGTGAATCCTCTGGAACGAATCTTCTTTTACAGCGCCTCCACCTATGTAGGATTCTATGGACGTGTAGAATGACCCTACATAGGAACCCAATTAGAAACCACACACACAGTCAGTGATTATATAATAACTAAGGAATTTACTTATGAACATAGAACATATCATCGCCTTTACATATCCTCATAACCTGTGTCCCTCTCACGAGGAGACACTACCCGTGACGTCTCGCAGGACGTTTCCCCAACACTAGGTGATCCCACCCAGTGTCCAGTGAAACCCCCACACCCAAGGTCCCGTACTCCTACGGAGATAGTCAATGGGTGACTGCGCAGTCACTAAAACCTCTAGGCCTGTTGGTGCACATATAATATTGATACCTTCCGAGCACTCCGATGCTCGGGCCTGCAACACTCTTCTCAAAGGGTCAGACGTGCGATGCATCCGTCTGATCCTATCCAGGTACTTCTCCCGGAACCCCAACGAGGGTCCCACCGCTTCACGGGAACAACAAGACTTCTCTGTGTCCCTACCTACATAAGGGGCACGTGCTGCACTATAGGCCGTCCCTATAATTACAGCAACCTTTGGTGGCTTGGGATACTCCTATGGGCCTAAGGGGTCAGGACCTGTCCCACTCCCCTAACTACCCACATCCCTAAGCCTCACTACTCTAACAGCCAACGTGCTGCTAACCACGGTGCCTGCCTGTCAGACCTCACAGCACTGCCTGCTGTGACTCTGACAAGGCAGCACTCCAAACTAGGGGCCGCGTCCCTATCTAGGACCTCCCTAAACACTTAACCCACTAACCTGGTGGGGGGGTTGGGGCCTACCTGGGGTGTGGGTACCTATGGGGTGCAGGAGCTGCTCTCACTCCCCACACCCTTACTTCCCTCACAGCTCCCTGACTCCAACTCTTTATAACCTCCCTATCTCAGCTCCCACTAATGTAAGTGGCAGGGTCCCTAACCTGAGGGCTGCCCCTGGCAACACTCACCTTACTGGGGAGCTGAGCTATCTCTGACCAAGGGGGTGCTGGCCTAATACAGGGGAGTCCCTCTCTCCTGCACCCTACCTCCTTCCCTTGTCTGCCTCCTTGCTCTCTTCTTCCTGACTGACTCAAAGCCCGGGAAATGTATCTATTCTCCCTCCAGGGCAGTCCTACAGCCCTATTGGCTCATATCAAGCACCTGGTGCCTGCCTCGCTATGCCTCATGGGAATTGTAGTCCCGAGGCCCTTACTATAACATTGGGGCCGCGTGCGCTCCTCCCCTCTGCCTACACTAACTCCTAATGCCCGCCGCAACCCTTCCTGAGCTGTCCCTACTCTCGCGCGACTCTCCTGCGCTTTCCCTACTCTCGCGCGACCTCCTAAGAGCTGCCTTAGCTCCCTACCCCTATCTGCGCATGCGCGACCTATCTGGGGCTCTCCTGCCCTCGCGCGATCACGGCGCATGCGCGAGTCTCTCCGCAATGGCGGCGCCCTATCCGCCCGGCTCCGGGAGCGCCGGGAGCCCTGAGATGCGCGTGCGGCCTTGGCAACCGGCCGCACGCGTCCCCGGCAACCCCCGAGCCGGGACCTGACCGCCCTCTCCTCTGCCACTGCCGAACGGAGCCGCCATTGGACGCGGCGGCTCCTGCGATCGGCAGCCAAGTGAGGGGGGTGCGGTAGCGCTGGGGAGACCTGGCTACACTATTTTAACAAGCATTTGCTAAGGCACTGCCCCTTCATGTCCTGTTACAAGCCCTGGCACACCCCTTTGTCAGCCCTGCCCTCCCTCTAGCACATGTCAGTGCAGGAGTGTTCATGAATATTCATGAGCTTCCACTGACAGACAAGCAGAATAAAACAGATCCCTTCACTAATTATGTCACCAAATTTTGACCTATCAAACATGGAGCAAGGAGGGAGAAAACGGAGCACTGAATCCACAAGGCTATGCCAAAAATGCAAGGATGCGTTCCCACAGTGCAGGCTTATTAATGGGTCAGATACAAAAAAGATACACACCAACGCTTTTCCGGACTATAACAAGTCCTTTCTCAAGGTGAATTCACCTGAGAAAGGACTTGTTTATAGTCCGAAACGCGTTGTGTGTGTATCTTTTTTGTATCTGACCCTTAAATAAGCTGACTGTGGGAACGCATCTTGCATTTTTTGGCATAGCCTTGTGGATCTAGTGCTCCGTTTTCTCCCCTCCTTTGCTACATTTGCTCTTCAACAGGCGGAGGCACAGTTAACCCGTGGACACCTGGACAACCTGAAGACCCACTTTTCATCGTGGACACCTTCCCATGTGAGTCTTTCCAGGTAGTTCTGGACTTTATTTATCATGATTGTTCCTTTCATATAGATGCTTACTTACTCATATATCCTTACTACCGTGCATTGTGGGATTGTAGTGTTTACATGCATCTTCTGGACATTTCATATGTATATCCTTTATCGGGTTAATCCACTTTTCTACAATCAAGACATGTGCAGTGTTTGCTGTATTCTTTAGAGCACCATACAACGTTTTCATCATTGTATCAATACATGGAGAACGAATTGACCGGCAGCTATACAGTTCTTTAGGTAATTAGAGATTGCACACATAAAACTATTGAAGTAAAAAAATAAATAAAAAAAAAAAAAAAAGACTGAATTGCAGTTTTTTAATCAGTCGTTGCTTCAGCACAGGTGGCTAAATCAGTCCCTGCTTCAGCACAGGTGACTCAATCGGCCTCTGATTGAGCCACCTGTGCTGAAGCAGGAATATCCTTAAAACCTGACCTGTTGTCGGCCCTGGCGGACTGGAGTTGGCCACTCCTGGCTTAGTGGATACCATTAAGTGCAGGGAAAGTAACGTCTATTACCTATGAATCTGGCCCATAGAGTCTACATCAGGCCTGCACAACTCGTACAGTGAGAAGGGCTGAACTGCTCCAAGGAAAAAAAAATTGGGCCGCACGGGTAAAATCATCATCATCATCATCATCGTCATTATCATCTTTCCTCCAGCACCTCATCATCATCATCCTCATATATCTCCCCCAGCACCCCTCATCATCATCCTCATATCTCCACCAGAACCCTTCATCATCATTCTCATATCTCCCCCAGAACCCCTCACTATCAACCTTTGCGATACTCCCCATCTATCTCTCATACCCCCATCTCTCCCACTCACCCACACACATAATACTCCCCCTCCACATCAAACACACAATACCCCCCTGCACAGCACACACATCACACACCCCCTGCAGCTCACATCATTCTCCCCCCTGCACCTCACATCACTCTCACCCCTGCACCTCACATCACTCTCACCCCCTGCACCTCACATCACTCTCCCCCCTGCACCTCCCATCACTCTCCCCCCGCACCTCACCAGCACTCCCACTGCACCTCACATCCCTCTCCCCCCTGCACCTCACATCACCTCTCCCCCCTGCACCTCACTTCACTCTCCCCCTTGCACCTCACATCACTCTCCCCCTGTACCTCACATCACTCTCTCCCCCCTGCACCTCACATAATTCTCACCCCCTGCACCTCACATCACTCTCACCCCCTGCACCTCACATCACTCTCACCCCCTGCACCTCACATCACTCTCCCCCCTGCACCTCCCATCACTCCCCCTGCACCTCACAGCACTCCCCCCTGCACCTCACATCCCTCTCCCCCCTGTCCTCCATCCTCCCCCTGCACCTCACTTCACTCTCCCCCCCCTGCACCTCACATCACTCTCCCCCTGTACCTCACATAATTCTCCCCCCCTGCACCTCACATAATTCTCCCCCCCTGCACCTCACATCACTCTCCCTCCCTGCACCTCACATCACTACTCCCCCCCTGCACCTCACAACCTCGGTTTGCTGCGGAGGAGGCGCGCAGAGCAGGCTGGACTTCACGCACGCTCTTACTAAGCAGCAGGCACGTAAGTCCCTCAATGCTAGAGCGCGCTGCTGCCCTGGCTCCTGGGGAGGGGGAGAGCTGGCTCCTGGGGGAGGGGGATAGCTGGCTCCTGGGGGAGGGGGAGAGCGGGCTCGTGGGGGTGCGGACTCGTGGGGGAGCGTACTCGTGGGGGAGAGGGACCGCGGACTCGGGAGGGAGGCGGAGGGGTAGAGATGACTTGAGAGGGAGGGGGAGAGCGGAAAGCCGCCCGGGCCGCAGGCCTGGTCTACACTATGTCTAGTGGTATCGATGATGTAAACATTGATCACTGTGAGTCTTCCCGAAGGGGACCGTGGCAATGCAAATCTTACATCCGCAGATCACGCTGAGATTGGAACTATGAGAATATTCATGTTCACTAAAAGTCCTCTGCTAACTCTGATCTGCTATCAACACACTGATACAAGATAACAACACACTGATACAAGATAACAACACACTGATACAAGATAACAACACACTCATACAAGATAACAACACACTGATACAAGATAACAACACACTGATACAAGATAACAACACACTGATACAAGATAACAACACACTGATACAAGATAACAACACACTGATACAAGATAACAACACACTGATACAAGATAACAACACACTGATACAAGATAACAACACACTGATACAAAGATACAACACATGATACAAGAAACCAACAACACTCATACAAGATACAAACAACACACTGATACAAGATAACAACACACCTGATACAAGTAACAACACACTGATAAAGATGAACAACACAACTGATACAAGATAACAACACACTGATACAAGAAAAACAGCAAATGAATACAAGATAACACACACTGATACAAAGAAGAAACACACATGATACAAGATAACAACACTGATACAAAGATAACAGCACACTGATACAAGATAACAACACACTGATACAAGATAACACACACTGATACAAGATAACAGCACACCTGACAAGATACAGACACACTGATACAAGATAACAAACACACTGATACAAGTAACAGCACAAGTACACAGACAGCCACTGATACAAGATACAGCAACACTACAGATAACAGCACAGATACAGATAACAGCACAATGAACAAAGAACACACACTGATACAAGATAACAACACACTGATACAGATACAGCACACTGATACAAGATAACAGCACACTGATACAAGATAACAACACACTGATACAAGATAACAGCACACTGATACAAGATAACAGCACACTGATACAAGATAACAGCACACTGATACAAGATAACATCACACTGATACAAGATAACAGCACACTGATACAAGATAACAGCACACTGATACAAGATAACAGCACACTGATACAAGATAACAGCACTGCAGCAGTCCAAGCTTCCGTTTTTTCATTTGTTTTAATTTTTTCCCCTTTAATATGCGCATCAATACAATCCACACAATTATAAGTAATTAGCTAAGTTGCCGATAGATCCATTCTCCTGTGATCGATCGGCAAAGATTCAGCTCGAGGGTTCACTAAATGGCTGTCAGTGTAGCAGAAGAGGACCAAAACTAAGCAGCCAATGTGGACCTGACTTACTGCAATCTAAGTTCCTAAGACTTGGTGCCCCAGCCATTGCCAAACCGCTTGCTTCCCTAGTCAACTCTATCCTGTCTGCAGGCCATATCCCTAAGACCTGGAAAACTGCCAGAGTTGTCCCAATCTTCAAAAGTGGGGACAAAAACATTGTCTCAAACTACAGGCCAATCTCCCTTCTCCCAATCCTATCCAAAGTCATGGAAAAATGTGTCCACTCCCATTTAAGTGATTGCTATACCATGACAAATTTCCCTAGCCAATTCCAATCTGGGTTTCGTCCCAAACACTCCACCGTAACTACCCTGCTAAAAGTTTGCAATGAGATCCAGTGTGGAATGGAACGGGGACAACTCACTGGCGCAATATTCCTAGATTTTGCAAAGGCTTTTGATACTGTTGATCATGTTATCCTGCTTAACAAACTCCAGTGCTTTGGTATAGGGAAGCATGCTTTAAACTGGTTTCAGTCCTACCTATCAGGAAGATCCCAACATGTGTCCATCTCAGGCTCTAACTCCAACCCCCTGGATATCACCTGTGGCGTCCCGCAAGGCTCTGTTCTGGGGCCCCTACTCTTCTCAGTGCTCATCAATGATCTTCCCACAGCTTGTCAGGAAGCCTCAATACACATGTATGCAGATGATACAATCCTATATGCACACAGCCATAGCCTCTCCGACCTTGAACACATACTTCAGTCTGACTTTTTGAGACTTGAAAATTGGATTTCCCAAAACAAACTGTTTTTAAACACTGACAAGACTGTAACAATGGTATTTGGGACCAAGGCTACATTTTTAAAGCTTCCAATGACTGAGCTTCAGATCAGAACGAACGCTAACACCACCCTAACTCCTGTTACTAGTTTTAAATACTTGAGCATATGGTTTGACTCTCATTTAACATTTGGAATGTACATTGATGCCCTGACATCCAAAACCTGCTATATGCCAAACTAGGTGTATTTTATAGAAACAAAGCCTCCCTAGGTCTGCTGGTCAGAAAGCGTATCGCACAGCAGATGCTAATGCCAATTATAGACTATGGGGACATATAATACGGCTCGGCACCCCAAACCCACCTTAGCAAACTTGACACCCTCTACAATTCAATATGCAGTTTTGTTCTCCAATGCAACTACAACACACACCACATCGAAATGCTCAAAGAACTAGGTTGGTCAGCACTCGAGTCTAGACGCAAAGTTCACCTTTCCTGTCTTGCCTTCAAATACTTTCTGGGCAAGCTACCCAGCTATCTGAACAAGCTCCTCACCCCTACCACACGCAGCACTAATCACCTGAGATCTGACTCCAAAACACTGTTCATGGTCCCAAGGTTCAGCAAAGTATCCGGCCGCTCCTCCTCCTCTTACTGTGCACCCCAAAACTGGAACAGTCTACCGGAGACTCTCACAGCGTCTATGTTCTTTCAAGACTAAGGCTGTCTCACATTTTAATCTGGTCTGTAACTGTTACATATGCCTATAATATATATTATCTGTAACTGTGCATGCAATGTCTTGTATATAATGTATAACCCGGTTCACTTATGTAACTGTATTTGTAACCATGTATTTGTCATTATAACTGTGCCCAGGACATACGTGAAAACGAGGGGTAACTCTCAATGTATTACTTCCTGGGAAAACATGTTATAAATAAATAAAAGATGCAAAGTTCTGAGGAGGCTGAGGGAGCTGAGAGAGAGGAGGACTATTTAATCTGGTAGTCCTGCCGGCCAATCAGATCAACAGGGAACTCACGCAGTGATACAAAAAAATACCAGACTAACAAAAATATAACATAAACCAGTTTCTAGGGCAGGTGATGTTTTGTGTGGGAGATGGTGCTCAATAATCACGTGACTCTGTCAATAATAGTATTTGAGTATAAGGCCGGGGCCATGGTAAAAAAATACAGCGCTGAGCCGCGCTGACGCTCATGCTCTCCTGCTCAAGCAGGAGCTTTTTTCTGTGCGGGCATGAGCGTCAGCAAGCGTGCTTGTGAGGCGGGTGGGAGGCGGGGCAAACACGCCACGTCACGGCGCAGACGTCACGGAGTGCCATTGGCTTTGCCGGTCACGTGACCGGCCCTCCGCTTCCCTCAGCGCGAAAAATTAAATGAATCTGTCGGCTGCACTTCCACACGCCTCCGCACGCCTATGGAAGCGTCTACCAAAGCCCCACACATGCTGGATGCAGGAGGTAAGTTTCCTGGCTCAGCGCTGTATTTTTTTACCATGGCCCTGGCCTAAGCGTCCGGATACTGTAATAAATGTCCAACGTGACAAATTCCATATATAATGTGACCAGGGAGAGATGTGTCTAGTGGTGTCCACCTCACAACCTGTAACGCTCGGCCTGCCCACGAGCCAGACGAGACCCCGGGACTGAGGTGGAAAGGAGTAATACCACACACCTAGCAGTAAACGGGGGCACGACCGGAGTGTGGAAGTAGCGTAGGTGGTCCATGTAACACAAATAGAAAGGTTACCGTACTTGACAACTCCAGTGTAGAAAGGTAAAGTCCGTAAGCCAATGGTCGTGGGATGGAGAGGGCAGCGTAATAGAGTGTCCATAAGCCTGGGTCGTGGAGTGGAGAGAGCAGTGTAGTAGAGTGTCCGTAAGCCGTGTCATCAGGGACTTCTAGCCCTTCAGGGACCTGTGCTTGAGACTCCAAAATCTTATCCAGAATGTCAAAGGAGGTGGCAGAGATAAACAATTGGGGGGACAGAATACTCTCCGAGACTTCCTGTGACTTCTCCTCAGTGATAAACTGATGGGACAACGCATCCGTTTTGATATTCTTTGTCCCAGGAATATAAGAGATGATAAAGTTAAACCTTGAGAAGAACAACGCCCAACGAGCTTGACGGGCCCAAGACGACGAGCACCTTCAATGTAAGAAAGATTTTTGTGGTCTGTCAGGATCAGAATGGGTTCCTTGGTTCCTTCCAGAAGATGTCTCCATTCTTGTAATGCCATCTTGATGGCCAACAACTCCATATTCCCCATGTCGTAATTTCTTTCTGCTGAAGATTTTTTTTTAGAAAAAAACCCACAGGGGTGTAGTTTATCTTCGGGGGTGGTTCTTTGAGAGAGAACCGCACCGGCTCCCACGTCAGAGGAGTCAACTTCCAAGGTAAAGGGAAGGGTGGGGACGGGATGTTGCAGAATGGGAGCCGAGACAAAGGCTCTTTTAAGAGACTCAAAGGCACGGCTGGCCTCCAATAGCCAAGAGGAAGGATCGGCCCCTTTTTTGGTAAGGGCCGTAATGGGCGCTACCAAAGTAGAAAAACCAGCAATAAATTTTCTATAATAATTTGCGAAACCGAGGAAACACTGAATCGCCTTTAAAGAGTTAGGTTGTGGCCATTCGAGTACAGAATTGAGCTTCTCCGAGACAACGTATCCCAGGAAGGTAGTTGAGGATTGGTGAAAGACACACTTCTCCATCTTGGCGTAGAGCATGTTGGCCCGTAATCGAGAGAGCACCATCTTGGTATGGAAAAAATAAGGATATCATCCAAGTAGTGTGGCAGGATGGTCGTGGTAAGTGAGGAGACAACACGTCTTTTCCGGTGAAATAATGCTGATGGGTTTATTTGTCCAAAAACGGTAACTAAACAATGGGTACACTGTCCCTTTAAAATTGAAACGAAACAAAATCCTAACCCCGGTCGGGGTACTAGCTAAACAAAAGTGCAGGCTAACTATCTGGCTGGCTAGCTAACCTATTCCAGCCCAATAAAGTACAGCAATGTGTGTGTGTGTGTGTACACAGAGTGGGCGGCAGTGTGTGGATATAGATATCTGCATTGTAAGAGTATATAGTGTGGCAGGATGGTCGTGGTAAGTGAGGAGACAACACGTCTTTTCCGGTGAAATAATGCTGATGGGTTTATTTGTCCAAAAACGGTAACTAAACAATGGGTACACTGTCCCTTTAAAATTGAAACGAAACAAAATCCTAACCCCGGTCGGGGTACTACAGTAGCTAAACAAAAGTGCCGGCTAACTATCTGGCTGGCTAGCTAACCTATTCCAGCCCAATAAAGTACATCAAACACAGTTGGCTCCTTACCTGGGAGCTTTATTCTTCCCTCTTGGGACAGGATCGCTTTGTGCAGCTTGTGTCTGTCTAAACACTCCTCTGTCTTCCCTCTATGCCTCAGAGAGAGACTGCTGCCCCAGAGGTATTTCCTCTTCCTGTTTTTAAAGCAGGTGAAGGAGCTTAATTCAAATCACCTGTGGTCTGCTTGACAAGCTGAGTTAACCCCTCGTTTACTGGATAGCATGCATACTGCCATCTCCTATTCATATACACGGAGTCAATGACCCTGTCACAATAGAGGTGGTTTCATGTATTTACAATTTTATTTGAATAAAAAAATCTATTTAACTATACAAAAGTGTCTATTATTTATGAAATAAGCCTGCATTTAGCCTATAATAATAATAATCCCCTCAGAACAGGGCATTATTGGCCAGTAATGCCCTGTTCTTCAGGGATTATTACTTAAATACTATAAGAAACCCAGCAGCCAATTCGGACCCCATATTCTAAGCGCCAAAACAGAAGCGGCAAATTAAAACTCACCAAAAGATGCTCTTGGAGAAATAGCAGCGACCAGCAGTCCCAAGTTCTGAGAAGAGAACGTTGTGGCTGGAACTACGCACAGAGTACCCGGATGTTTGGTACTACAGTGGCGACACACTTTATTCTCGCTCGGCTAGTCCCGCGAATTTGGGTATACTCGGGTGTATTGAGGTTTGTGATCGTTTTCTGCCGGAGTGTATAGCGTTATTTTCCCGGCAGGGATTGAAGCATTTTATTCCGGCTGGCTGCAATACTGCAATGCCGTGTAAAAACACATGGGGGTGCTTGAGAGTTGTTCTCTTTGAAGCCGTCCCCTATAATGAATTGTAATGCAGTATATACTGTATATATATATATATACTGTATAACAACAGCCCCTATAACCCCCTTAATTCAAATCACCTGTGGTCTGCTTGACAAGCTGAGTTAACCCCTCGTTTACTGGATAGCATGCATACTGCCATCTCCTATTCACATACACGGAGTTAATGACCCTGTCACAGTAGATAATCACAAAAGAATTCAACAGATCACAAAAAACCTCATTCATAAAGTCTTGGAAGACTGCAGGGGCATTGCACAACCCAAACGGCATCACCAGGTACTCATAGTGACCGCTGCGCGTGTTGAACGCGGTCTTCCACTCGTCTCCACTGCGGATGCGAATCAGATTATAAGCCCCCCGCAGATCAAGTTTAGAGAAAATCGTCGCGCCTTGCAGCCTATCGAAGAGCTCTGGGATGAGAGGCAAAGGGTAGCGATTCTTGATGGTAATCTTGTTTAGGCCATGGAAATCGATGCACGGGCGAAGTGTCCTATCTTTCTTTTTTACAAAAAAGAATCCTGCTCCGGCGGGAGAAGTGGATTTCCGGATAAAGCCTTTTTGTTTTTTATTTCTTAAATTTTTATTGAGCATTTTTTTCATACAAAATAAGAATTTACAAAACCTATAACAGATAAAAGGGGGGATCGGGAGGGGGGGAGGGGTAGCATTTGTAAAAATATAGCATTGTACACAACAATTTAGTTACCACATGTATCACTCTGTTCCAAATATTCTAATCTATATATGGGGATATACCTGCATGGTGAAACCAGGGGGCCCAAATCTCAGAAAATCGCGAGTTCAGATAGGCTGAGAGTTTTTCCATATAAACTATATGCCAAATTTTATTATTTATTTGGTTTAAGGATGGGGGGGGGGGGGGGGGGCAGGTTGTTTCCAATTTTTGGCAATTGTACACCGTGTAGCATTTGACATTTGGGCTAGTACTCTAGCTTTTTTCGGGGAATATTGGCCATTGGCTTGCCTAGCAAAATATATACTGGGTCATGTGGGACAGTGATTTCTAGGATCTTGTGTATTAAGGTGAACACTTCCGTCCATGTTTGTTGAATTTTGGGACATGACCAGAATATATGCAGAATATTCCCCACTTCGCCACAACCACGCCAGCACAATGGGGAGACCCCTGGGAGAAAAGAGTGCAGTCTGGCAGGAGTCATGTACCATCTGTATATTAACTTGTAAATATTCTCTTTTATTACAACGCACAATGAATTTTTGGAGGCTTCCCAGATGTCTTTCCAGATATCGAGATCTATACAAACGTTAAGATCGTTTTCCCATGATACCATATATTTATCGGGGGTTTGATTGCTCTTGATAGAGGATAGACTTTGATATATTCTGGAGGTAATGCCCTTTGTGTGGGGCTGGTGTAGACACCAGTCCTCAAACAGAGTTAAAGCATGGGGTTGGCTTGATTTGTAGACTGATTGGATATAATGCCTAACCTGGAGAAATCTGAAAAAATCGGAAGAGGGGTATAAAGTTGAATAATTTTTTGTTAGTTGAACCCCTAGATATTTAATATGGTTCGCGTTCCATTTGAAGTCAAAATTTAGTTGGAGTAATTTTACTAATTCTTTAGGGAGATTTAAACTAAGGGCCATGGATTTGGAATGATTAATTTTATAACCTGAAAGTGAGCCGAATTCTGATAGAACATGAAAAAGGTTAGGGAGGGATGTGAGAGGTTTTGAAAGAGTCAATAGTATATTGTCCGCAAAAAGAGCTATTTTGAATTCTTCCTGACCAACAGAAATACCCGCAATATTGGGGTTCATCCTTATCTGGCATGCTAATGGTTCTATGGCTAAGACAAACAACAAAGGGGAGAGCGGACAACCCTGCCTAGTTCCATTTAATATTGAAAAGGGGTCAGACAAAGAGCTGTTCGTCCTCACAGTGGCCGTTGGTGTGGAGTATAGTGTGTTTATACTATTTAAAATTTTGGCTGTGAATCCCATCTGCGAAAGCATAGCTGACATAAACTGCCAATCTAATCGATCGAACGCTTTTTCTGCATCTAAAGAGAGTAATAGAGATGGGCACTTTGTAAGATTTGCTACGTGTATTAGATTCACTGTCCTCCTTGTGTTGTCAAGGGCTTGTCTGCTCAGAACAAACCCCACCTGGTCCGGATGAACCAATTTAGGGAGGATACTATTTAATCTGTTGGCCAGGATCTTTGCGTATAGTTTTAGGTCTGTATTTAACAGCGAAATAGGTCTGTCGGATGAAGCCTTTTTGAAGGTTTTCTGTGATATACTCGGACATGGCCTCCGTCTCAGGCAGAGATAATGGATATGACCTGGCTTTAGGAAAAGGAGCACCCGGAATTAAATCAATCTGGCAGTCGAAAGGGCGATGAGGGGGAAGCTCCTCGGATTTGGTCTTACTGAAGCCATCCAGGAACTCCGAATAGACGTCCGGTAGGGTGGCGTCTTGCGGGGGAAAGGTTTCCAAGACGGCCAATACCGCAGCGGACGGAGAAGACGATTCCACCTGGGAGGATCTCCATTGAACGGGGAACTCGGCAGTCCAATCGATGATGGGATTGTGTAGTTGCAGCCATGGTAAGCCCAGGATGATTTGAACTGAAGGGGAATGGATGACATCAAAAGAAATGAGTTCTAAATGTCCATCATTCATAGAAAGTTCAATGGGAAGTGTCTCCAAGGAAATAAAGGCTGGCTGCAGGGATCGACCATCGATAGCCTCCAATCCGACCGGAACGGCCTTCTCCCGGAGTGGAATGTTGTGCTGGATAGCAAAAGCCTGATTTATGAAATTCCCTCCGATTCCAGAATCGAGGAAAGCCAGAGCGGGGGTTTGAATGCTGGCGTACTTAAGGAGGACAGGCAGTAAGATGCGTTTGGGAAGCCCCTATGCGGGAGAGGGAAAAGAAGAGATGGTACCCAGTGAGATTCCCTCATACCTCACTGGGCGTTGGCGTTTCCCGGCTTCAAGGGACAACGCGTCAGGATGTGCCTAGGAGATCCACAATAGAAGCACAGGCCCTCGTTTCTCCGACGTAGTCGCCCCATAGAAGGAAGTTGATGACTGCCCAGTTGCATGGGTTCCGGAGCGTCCAATGTTGGTAGAACAAGAGCAGGAGACCTGGAATTAGAAGACATGGAAACAGAAGTACTAGGACGTTGACGTTCAGCCCGCCTCTCCAGAAGTCTTTGATCCACCCTCATGCACAAAGCGATTAGAGCCTCCAGTGAGGATGGCCTCTCACGAGCCGCCAGCTCGTCCTTTAAGGATTCCGAAAGTCCCTGCCAGAAAGCCGTGGAAAGTGCCCCATCGTTCCAATCAGTCTCAGCCGCGATAGTCCGGAACTCCAGAGCGTAACGTGCCACTGATCTCCGACCCTGCGAAATGTGCAACAAAGAGGAAGCAGCCATATCTCTACGTCCAGGGGTGTCAAAGACTAAACGAAATTCTCTTTTAAAGTTAGGGAAGTTGTACGTGAGTTCAGGTTTCAGCTCCCAGATTGGTGAAGCCCCAGCCAGGGCGTCCCCGGTGAGAAGGGAAAAAACATAAGCTACCTTGGTACGATCCGTGGGGAAGCGAGAGGGTTACAGTTCGACTTGTATCTCGCACTGATTTAAAAATCCACAGCATACAAGCGGGTCCCCCACGTATTTACAGGGTGTAGGGATACGCAACTCCGAAGACCCTGTTCCTTCACGGGAGACAGTGGGAGAGATAACGGAACTGGAGACATTAACCTGGGGAATCTGGACGGTTAAGGTCTCAACCTGTTGGTTAAGAGCGGTGACCTGGTTGTCCAAGAAGGTATAGTGTTTGGAGATGGTAGTTAAGGTATCTTCCACCACAGGGGGGTCTGGGTCTGATGGGCTCTGCATAATGTAACGCTCGGCCTGCCCACAAGCCAGACGAGACCCCGGGACTGAGATGGAAAGGAGTAATACCACACACCTAGCAGTAAACGGGGGCACGACCGGAGTGTGGAAGTAGCGTAGGTGGTCCATGTAACAAAAATAGAAAGGTTACCGTACTTGACAACTCCAGTGTAGAAAGGTAAAGTCCATAAGCCAATGGTCGTGGGATGGAGAGGGCAGCTTAGTAGAGTGTCCGTAAGCCTGGGTTGTGGAGTGGAGAGAGCAGCGTAGTAGAGTGTCCGTAAGCCGTGTCCAGGGGATATAGAAGTCTGCAGGGTAGTAATGTCCAAAGCCAAATCCAAGGGGTACCAGAGAGCAGCGTAATCGAAGTCCAAATCCAAAGGTCAAGATCCAGGGAGGTCAGCAGAATATCCAGGGACAGGAACAGGAACTGAAAGACAAAAGGGGCCAGGCAACAGCAGACAGCACCAAGGTACAGAAGCTATGCAGAGCAAGGAGGTAATGGTGAGGGGAGATTAAATAGGGGGCTGGGACCTATCAGAGGAAGGGGAGGAACGGAGGAGCGGCCCGAGGGAGGACCTGATAGGCCCCAGCTTCCCTGGCACTTCTCCCCTATCAGAGCAAGGGGAGGAGCGGCCCGGGGAAGGATCAGATAGGGGAGAAGGGCCTGGGGGGCGGACCTGAGGGAGCAGGGGCAGTGAAGCGTGTGATGCGCGCGCAGCACCTGAGGAGGCGGAGTCAGGCGCACGGCACCAGTAAATGGAAGACTGGGTCCACGCGCGCTCGTAAGGGTGACGCTCGCGACCCGGAAGTGCGGGAGCAGCCGTATGGGGGACCGCGAGGAGTGAGGCACGCCGCCGGGGACCCTGGATAGCACGGAGACAAGGTAAGGAGGCGCTGGAAGCGGGTGTACACGCAACGCGGATCCTTACACAACCACAGCATAAGACTCACTGTTTAATTCCCAATCCGGTATACAGATAAAGTATTGAGTTCTATAACAAGGTAATTAAGGGGACTATAGCCCATTACCTGTCAGCTGAGTCACAGAACAGTCCAGAAGATCCAGGGCGTGCAATCCGTAATGCAGGAAATCCAAAGGTGGTAGGTAAATGCACAGCCAAAAATAGATACAAACAGAAAATCCAGGGCAACTCAAAAATGTATATACATTTATTGCAAGCTCACAAAGAGACAAGATGAAATGCACCTAGTGCAACAGTAATTTAAAATAAACTGCACTAAAATAGGAGAATTAATGTAAAAAAACTCCAAATGGGGGAATACCGAGCAGAGTACCCCGCCTGACGCCCACTGGGAGGCAAACGCTGATACCGTCCCAGTGGACTCGGCGTACGTGTCCGGATACGGGAGCGCACCAGCGCCCGGAACATGGCCACGATGTTTGTTGGGACCTCCCTTTACTAGACACTGCTTCCTGGTCTTATAAATGGCTACCTTAGCCAATGCCAGGAGCAGGTTGGCGAGGAGATCCCTAGGCTTATTGTCCCGGGACACTGGGCACCCAAAAATAAAAAGGTATGGGGAAAAGTGCAGCCAGAACTGCAGGAGAAGGCCCCTCAAGGTGGATAAGAGGGGCTGCAGTCTGGCGCAGCTAAAATATATATGTGAGACGATGAGGAGAGGACATGAGGGAATGGGCGGGTGTGAAGAATAGAGAATGGGGGGGAGAGAGAGAATGTGGGTATAACATTTAAAAAGAAAACATTCTGTAAGTTCAGTGTGTGTGGGGTGGGGGGGGGGAACAAGGCTGAAGGTTCACCTAGGGCATCGGATACCCTTGCACCGGCCCTGCACTTCATACACGAATGTGGATTGTAGTACCCAAAGATCTGTGGTCCCTTCACTTAAACAAACCACTACACAAGGTGGCCAGACATGACGCTACGCTCATTATGCATATATTAAACACCACAAAACGCGTGGGAGCTAGACTCCGGACATGCACTGAACCCCCAACACTTAAGAAAATGTGGTAGCAAATCTCACTTCATGCTCATGGAAAGATCACAGAAACATAAACCAATGATCACAAGTGATAATAATAATAATAGCATGGGGGGGCGTGTCGATGACGTCGACCGAGACGGAAGGGTAAGAGGAG